>JSYW01000670.1:0-11685 GCA_000787475.1 Lentinus polychrous | reverse complement strand
CAACTTCAGCCCAGTCGCCTCTTGCAGCTTGTCAATAACACCTGTCAGGCCCGTCTCGAGACTCCGCCTGCCCTCCTTTGTGCCCTCCTTTATTCTCTCCCACGTCATGGCGGAATGAGCCTTGGCAATCTCATGTTTCTCCGATACAGTAGGGAAGTATGTATCCTCCAGTTCTCCCAGATAAGTTGAGATATTATGCGCGGTTTTCGGCAGAAACTGGTTGAAGGAGAGGACTAGTAAAGTAGGTGGCAGGAAGACACGGGCCAGGAGGAATCGGTTGCGCGCAAGGATGGATCCAGTGAGCGTTGCAACGCCGACGTAGAGGATCCCAGGAGTAAGAGGTTCGTCGTGAGCGACGAGAGATTTCACTCGGTCTATTGATTATCATCATTGTCGCATGAGTACCTTCGTGAGATGGACTTGAGATGGATGTACGACGCACGTTCAACAGCTTGCTCTACACCAATCCATCTCGACACAACGCCTTGCACACGAGCATAAGTCTCATTGTACGCTTTCGTCACCGCACGTCTCGCGGCGCCGATCTGAATTTCGAGTTGCGACGGAGATTCCTGCAGTAGTATGACGGGGTCCGATCGAGGATATATGGGTAGCTGGGGATAAAAGTATTCATAGTATCAACGAGTTATTATGCAGTTAGCTGAGGGGTACGGCTTTGAATGTTGACCGCAGGAAGTCTCATGGGTGTTCCATGCGTAGGATACGGGGAAAGGAGTATGTGTATCCGGAATACAACCCCACGGAATCGGAAGGCAAACATACCTTGTCTTTGGGTTCATGCACAGCGACAGCTGCACTGGCAGCTACCAGCAGGGCTCTCCTCGGCTACAATACGGGGTAAAAATAGTGAGTTACGCCATATTCCTGACAGATTCAAGTAAACTTCATACTGACAAGCCTTGCACTTGCAGCACGAAACATGGAGGTATCAGAGGAATTGCAAGAAATTGTGCTAACACTAGTTGAGTACTTGACGTCGGTTTCAATCTTGGTGGCTGGGAATCGCTTTCTTCTTTGAGCCATAAGCACTACCACGTGATCCAAACGGATATGAGTTCTCTGAGTCTCGAGTAAGAGTAACTCTTGAGTAACTCTCTAAGTCTCTCCTTCCTGCTTCTTGGTCCATTGTTTGTCGTTTGACTTTAGCCTTCAGTAGAAGAGAGATATTTCCCTCCTCCAGGAACGTGAGTGGTTACAACTTTCCCCTTAAATCAGAAGTCACATGCACCCCATTATTAGTTCGCTAATCTGGCCGCGTCCGTCCCATGTCTAGTTTTACTGACACCTCGACTCCCCGCCATGGAAGGTCGCATTCGACGTTTCGAACTCACAAGCGTAAACATATGTATGCTGAAACGACAATAAGTACAAGTAGGTATTCAGCGCGTAACATGTCAATGGGTTGCCTAATTGTAGCCTGCAGCGCTCAGAGCGTGAGGCTCGTATCCCCACGCAGATACGACTGATTAGTATGGGGTGTGCTAGGCTTGTTCCCCCTTACCCTCTATCCCATCATGGCGAGAGGGATGCTTGACGATGCGTCTCCTCGAGTCCTACAGGCAGTCAACGAACATATATTCTTACCGCCGAAATGTCCTCAGGAGGGCCCTCCGTTTGAAGTCGAACGTGCGATGAACATGGCTATGTGCCAGTTGCTCGCCAAATTCGCTGCTGAATATACATCCGAACTGTCTGATCCGGATCCTTGGTCCCCCATCGTCGGGATGCTTTTGCATCTGAGGAACTCGGCAGAGCACAGCCTGGAGAGGCAGAGTCTAGCGGAGAAGATGTTAACCATGCAACCCAGAGGTAGGCGGAACATTTTCGATATATTATTTTGGAATATGTTGATCAGTACTGCAGATGTCCTCGCGCTCCATATACGAGCTCAGAATGCTGCCGTCGTCGTTCGGAGGGAGATGGAGACAATGGTATTCGAAGTGTTTGAAGTTTCTCCACCGAATCAAGTGGTGATGGGAACAGCGGGAAAGCTCGTTCGCGAATACCCCGGACCCGCAGTTCAGGTGTCGAGTGAAATCTATCAGAACCCGTTCTTCTTCGACGAACTGGCATCGTTCCTCTGTCAGATGGATGTCGACATCCTCGATTCAGCAGCGACATCCAGGAAAGCGGGTTCTACGGTGTACGAAGAAAGAGACACCGCAGACCCAAAGTATATCTCGCAACTTCTCATTGGGATTCTTCGTGGTTTGGGTGGGGTGGCAGACGTGCGGCGAGTGACAAAGAGGATTGCTGATGATGTCCTCTGGAAGGACACTCTACTTCCGTGGCGACGCTCGCCACTATGGCTGGTGATTCGTGTGGCGCTACAGACCACTCTCCGCACAGACGACGAATACAAGACGTTCATGGCCTATTCTATGGCCAAGTTCCTCAAGCTCTCTCTAACCAAGGGTTTTGACAGCGAGCTACTGTTTGCAATGAGAGCAAAGCTGAGTCGGCGCGTTTACAAACTTGCCGGCTTAGTTGTGCCCGAATTCGTATTGCAGGAAGTACGCGACGCTGTTGAACTCACGGAGACGTTACTCCGCTCGAGGTGGGCGGCTGTACAAGAAGCAGATTCCGCTCCGCCTCGTGACTGGGATCCTAGTCGCTTGAGGCTAGATGCCGATACAATACTCTCCCTCCCCAATACTTTACCTCTTATTCTGAGAGCAAAGCACTTGCCTGCACTACAAGCGAGGTCAGCCTTCACCCCGCCCGAGTTACCTCATATCCGCGGCGCCACCGACATATCTCTACTTGCCGAAGGGAAATTTGCCAATGCACTCAAACACAACCCTTTACATACCATATTCTCCTTCGAAACGACTATTCAGTCTTCAATTGATGCATGGGTCACCGATAGCTTGTATAGTGCGGCCGCCCCAACGGTCCTATCATCGTGCATGGAGATGTACTATGACGCGGCAAAACAGCACTACGGTTCCGCTCCAGAGTGTCTTTCCATCATGGCTCTCACTCTCATGGAACTATGGGTCGCTCTCGACAAGATAGCTACGAAGCAGTGCCCGTTGCTTTTGTCATACTCATGCTCTATTCCTGCTGCGTTCCTGCAGCCTCTACTTCTACGTGATCCCCGGACTCTGGCGCGGGCGAAAGCAATCGAGTTGTACATCCGTACGCGGCACGACGGTGCGACTTTCACAGAGTCTGTATTCAGCGACCGCGCGACGTCCAATTCATTCCCGGTACAGTACTTCAATAGCTCGTCTGCGCATCAGGTTCTACTCGCTCGAATTGAGCAGACTGCGTCTCAGCAACGTCAGACCAAACTTACCGAGCTGCGCAAACTCAACCTCAAGGCCCAGCAACTAAGCAATGCTATTGCCCTGATGCAGCACCAAATCTCTCAGGTGCAGGGACAAACAATACATTCCGATCAGTGTTCGAGGTGTGCGAAGGAGAAGGAACTGAAACGTCTCAAGATATCGGTACACGAATGGCCGCTACCAGCTGACAGGCTTACGGCTCGCATGGTAGTATTCGAACTATCCTGTCCCCGAACATACTCTGTATGGCGTGATATGACGTATTTCATGCTTTCAGACGTATCTAGTATCCAACCACAGATGGAACCGGCTAATCCGCGTGTCAAGCTAGCAGAATATGAACCTCTCCGGCCATTCGTCAAGACATCAAGCAATAATCCGGCAGGGGGCTCCCGGATTACGCTGGCCTCCACTACGAAGTCATTCCTGAAGGCGCACTATAAAAAGACCAAAGTGCCCGCGAATGAAAGCCAGGTTCTGGTCAATAACGGCCTCTCATATAGACTCTTGGACAGCACCCGATCACGATGGGTATCTGACACACTGCAGCCACCCTCTTTGGCCATCTACGGCACATTCAGCATTGCCGTAGACAGCGCGTACAAATATTTGGAGTTCGCCATGACAGGCACTTTACATACATCGAATGAAATCGTCGCTCGCCAGGTCGATTGTCCATCACAAATCAGCCTCCACGAACACCTTGCCTTCGGCAGCTTACGCGGTGGTGGTCGTGTACAATGGCTGAATATCAATCGGGAACTTGTCTCAAACCAGCTTTCATTCACCAATGACGAGGTTCATCTACTGTTACTGCAGGCGGCTTGGCAGCTTGGGCCGTTGACTCCCAACGGGGACCACTGGGAGTGGCACAGTATTCTCAATGATCTCCATTTTGGTCGCTCACTGGTTGCAGGTCTGTGTACCCGATTGCACATGATCTCATCCAATTGGAGAGAGTGCGGACAATTAAGGCTGATTGGTACGTATTATGCTCCATGCTTAGCTGGAGCCCCTCCTCACTGCTTTCCCTCCGTGCAGTCCTACTCCTACTGCGTCTCCTTGCAGCCACACAGCACTCCGACGTACGAGCAATGGTGTTTGAGGCACTGCGCGAAGTTCGTCGCATCGCCTCGAGCTGGTTGGACAGTCTCCATGAGAGCGTCCAACGCTTGGAAACGTCCGAGACGTCTAGTGAGGAGACGCGACTATGCGATCTTGCTTTGACAACCCGTGCAACATACGACGTTGACGACGGATCGTTCGCGCAAGTTCTACGCTCTAGCACCGACCTCGTCACATATTTACGATGTGGAATGATTCTGAGATACAATCTCCCTCCTACATCCAGTCTCAAGGACCTTCCTCATTCAATCCAATATGCTCTACACCGGGATCAACGAATGTCCCTGAGACTCTGGAACTTCATCGAATGTTCTGTCTCGAGATCATTACTGGCCACAGCTCTGGACGAGGCTATGCGCTGCATTTGGCCTGCATTTTGCAGATGTTCGGCGGGGTGGCAATTCATTCGCGCCGATCTGCCATGGATCGCATGCCGTGCTCGTGGAAGCAGCAGCTTCATACCGCAAGAGGTCTATATGAACATATTGGATGGGCAACTACTTCTCGATGGACTTGAAATCGGTCGCCTGCCTCAAGTCTATCTCGACGATGAAACTTACACGCACTTATTTGGAAAGGTGGGTATGACCACTTCGTATCGGCGTGCTGTCTCTGAACCCTCACATGCATCATCATGCATCGTGATCCATAGAAACAATTGGTTGTGGTCCCAACAGGTGTCCCTGGCTTCGAGTTCTCTTCTCAACGGCCAATCGGCGGTCACTGGGTATGTTCTTTTCGATCACTGACTTTACATTACTTACGGCGTAAATGTAGGTTTACTTTACCTCCACAGCTGATGGCTCTGTGACTATACGAATCGAAAGGCTATCCGATCGCAAAACATATCAATTGATCCCGATGCAGTTCCTACAGCGCGACTTCCCGGTTCCATTTGTCCGTGATCATATCCATTGTCTGGACCTCGAGAGCAATATTTTGGAGTTCCGCCCAGTGTCTCAACCCTGGAGGTCGGATGCGAAGACCTGGCGATTGTCTCTGGCAAATTCGCCTCAAATGCACCAGCCCAATTCTGGCCAATACCTTATTGACCCATTCTCTCATTCTTTTCATATGGTCGCATCTCGCGTGCAAGCATTGGATTCACGCAAGCAGGTCTACATGACTCTCGGTCCGAGTGCTTTGTTGTCAATTCACCTACCTCGCATGAAGTTGTCATTCTCTTTGAACCCCTCGGGCCGCCTGGAATCGCACGAGTTCCGAGGTATGGTGATCGATGACGATCAGTCCGTTGGCACTATGCTTGGTCTTCGAAGTCGACTGACACTGACATCCACGTCGGAGACCACCACTCTACCTGTTCTTCGTCAGATGATTGTACCATATGGCGATGTGCAAGTGATCTCATCCAGCTCGCACACCACCATTCACATCAATACCGCAGATGCTGAGCAAGTTAAATACTGCCTCTTTACAGTCAACCAGCAATTGGGTCATTTAGCTGGTCCCGCAGACCTTCGCAGCAGATATTTCAAGATATACCTTCATGCAATCACGACCGGCTGCCTACCAGATCCACTCACAGGACGCACCGGAATCGAAGAGGCCATGCACGAGCTCCTTTCTGCCCGCTCCTTGTCGTTTGTACAGCTCTCTCGAGAAGAGCTGGACCTTCTGACGCAGATTTCGACCCTCAGTGCCCAACACTCGTACTATCCCCCTCAAATCGGCACTATGCAGATGATAAAATGGGATCCACGCCTCACTGTATTTTCGCAGTACCCTGGATTACGCATCGCTGTAAATCGGATTCTCCTGCATGCGAGAGACTTGGAGAAGGTCCAGGTTATGGTGTCGCCTGAGACCGAAATTCATGCTGATAGTATGGTATTATCGCAACGCGCCGTCGCCCGTTATTCCACCTGCTTTCCTTGGGAGTTCGCAATGCTACTGCCTGAGATGATACCGAACGGAGGCTCGGATGCTTCACCACTTCCTCGAGACCATATCGCGGGGTCGGCCACAGAACGCGAGCATGTGATATGTCGTACGGTACGACTTTTCCGGCGTGGAGAAACTCCTCGATCCAACCGCAGTAACTCTCTGCTACTCAAAACGTTCCGGTCCCTCTCTATCACCACTGACAAAGCATCACCGGCGGATACCACAGGTCCTGATCGCTTATCGTACAGCTCTGCTTGGCTCAAAGTGGACATACAGGAGCATTGGTTCCTGCTTTATGACCTATGGGGCCAATACGTCCGAGATTCCAGAGAAACACTCGAGTACCGACGGATTTTCACGTTATGCTCCATGATCTATACATCGCCGCAATATCTTTCGTTGGTTCCTGCACTCTCGACGATCATGCTAGAAGAATCCCTGCATAACAATCCTCATATGCATTCGCATTCTAATCCAAATTGCCCCAGTATCATTCCCACCGTACAAGAAATCAAGGGTATAGTGGTGAATTCTGCGCATCCGTTCTCGTCGTCTCCAGCCTCAACTTGGAATCAAAGCACAGCGAGGCGACAATATGATCACGAGATTGATTATCGTAGTGAGACGATAGTCAAGAACCTACGCACGCAGTGGCCAAGTACAAATCTGGGTCTGCCAAAGAAGGTGAAGAAACGATCGCGACAATACGAGGAATGGTTCGATCTCGCATCGTGCCTTCGGAAAGTCGAGGCATATTATCTGAGATGCTTGCAATATCTCCGAGAGATGGACACGGCCTTAGACACATTCAATGGTCATGGAGACTCGGAGACTGATACTGAGCCATTCTGCGAGCACTCTCATGCCCCTGCCAAACGAGCACCGCGATCGGTGGCTGCTCATAGACCGACAATCACAAGGATTTTACGAACCGACAGCGCTGCCAGGCTTTATGTCCCCTTCAGCAATGCGTTCGAGGATGTGGCATGTGGTGAAGTAGAGTCTGCCATGTCCTCAATATCTCAATTCTTCCCAGAGACTGTTGACGTCCTTACCACGGTCCTTGGCTCAAGAACAGGACCAGACTCTTCACCCTTCAAAACGCGTTACCTCCGTGATTTGGACACGAGTGTCGCCGCTTTGAAAGCTAACATCGCTGCATCAAGACTCAGGGGCCTTCCACAACAGATCATTCCCTCCCTTCAGACCCTGTCAGCACACTCTGCTCAATGTCGTGCTCGAGTCGAGAAACTGCACGAAAGCGTTCTGCGGATTTTATCACCTTCAACTGACGGAGAGGGGTTGCTGCTCACCAGTGGCCTTTGGCCCCGAGTCTCTCCTCGGACAATTCTAGAGCAGTTACGAGGGTACTCAACTTCATCCAATTCACCACTCCCGGAAGACCTAAAGACACTGCTCATCCACTATGCCTATTCTATCATCATCCTGCAACGATCGCAAAGACTACTGCTGCATGCCATGCATGGTCGTCTGGATGCGTTCCTGAGGGAGTTTAACAACTACAGCTTCAGTTGGAAGGCCGCATACCAATACCCCGACTGGTTGTTGATACAGGTATATGCCAGAGGGTCTGTCCACTATTATGATCCGTAGACCCGCTGACGACTTTCACAGATTGAATGCGACTTCATGTCCAGGCCTGTACAGGTTGCAATGGCAAAACACATGATCAACCCCGAATCGGGCATGAACGAGGTCATGCAGCTCAACATGGGCGAAGGAAAGACATCCGTCATAATCCCGCTTGTATCTTCTGCGCTGTCGGATGGAAGCACTCTTGCAAGGGTAATCGTCCCCAAACCGCTGTACAACCAGATGTTCCAGCTGCTTGCTGCACGAGTTTCTGGACTTGCCGACAGACAGATATTTGTTCTCCCGCTGTCACGGAGTGTGAAACATGAGTCCTCGGTGATTCATGCGATACAGGATGTGATTCAGCGTTGCGTTCGTGCTAGAGGAGTCCTAGTAATGCAGCCTGAACATATACTCTCGTTCCAACTCCTTGGAGTAGAACGTACGCTCTCAGCATCGTCTCTCTCTCAAGAACAATCGGCTTTGGAGCTGCGCCGTATGCAAGACTGGCTCCACAAGCACAGTCGCGACCTCTTGGATGAAAGCGACGAAGTTCTCCATGTCCGTTACCAGCTGATTTATACCATCGGTGAACAATTGTCGTTCGAAGACCACCCTTACCGTTGGGTCACTGTGCAGGAGATACTCAATCACGCTCAACACAATGCGCTGGATCTTGCGGACGAATATCCGGGTGAGATAGCCGTGAACTACACCACCGGACGAACCTTTCCCGCAATCCGACTGTATTCATCCAAAATCTCTTGCATCTTGACTTCGCGAATTGCTCGGAGTGCTCTACGTGGTGCATTATCCCATGTTCCCCTGGTTCTACTCCCATGGAATCTACAAGATTCCGCGTTCACATTCATTACTGAAGAAACAATCCACATCGACCACTATACTGAATTGAGATCCCATTGCGAGAAACTAGGACTTTGGAAAGGCGTCTTGCTCTTACGAGGGCTACTTGTACAGCCCGCGGGGGTATTGCCGTACGTTTTGCTGAGACCTCGATGGCGTGTCGACTACGGCTTGGATCCCACGAGGACACTACTTGCAGTCCCCTACCGAGCCAAGGTACTTGACATCGCCACTTCACATTTCCGCTCACTACTGACTACCTTCAAAACAAACAGGATGTTCCAAGCGTACGCGCTGAATTTGGCCATCCGGACATAACCTTGGCCCTCACGTGCCTGAGCTATTACTACGGGGGACTTACCCTGAGACAGCTTCGTCAATGTTTTGAACAGCTTTATAAACTGGAAGATCCAACGGTGGAGTATGGTTTCTGGACACAGCACGCCAAAGACATCCCATCAGCATTGCGACAGCTGAGCGGAGTCAATTTGGATGACACGGGGCAATTCGAACACTTTCTTGCACCCAACCTCGTTGGCAATCACATAGTCATCAATTTCTTCCTATCTTATATTGTCTTCCCGAACGAGGCCAAGACATTCCCCCATAAACTATCAACGTCGGGTTGGGATCTTGCACAAGAGAAAGGTCACGTCACGACTGGCTTCAGTGGCACCAACGACAATAGATACATTCTACCCACCTCCATCAGGCAACGCGACAACCCTGAGCAGCTCGACACCAATGCTCGTGTTCTCACCTTGCTCCTATTACCGGAAAACAATCACTACTGCTGTATGCAGGGCCTCTTCTACCAACCGTGCACATCCAAGGAGTTCATTAATATCATCTTGCAGCAGGACCCCGAAATCCGGGTGCTCCTCGATGTCGGTGCTCAGGTGTTGGATCTCCACAATGAAGCCGTGGCATCTTACTGGTTATCCCGCAGGCCTGATCTCCCAGCTGCAGTGTTCTTCAGCGAAACGGATGACCTCATGGTCATCACGCGGGACGGAAGCAAAGAGTCATTCGTCTCCTCTTCGTTCGCGCAGCAGCTTGACAGATGCCTCGTATATCTCGATGACGCGCATACAAGGGGCACAGATCTCCGACTACCTATAGGGACACGAGCAGCAGTGACATTGGGTCCGAAGGTCACCAAAGACAGGCTTGTTCAAGGTACGCACCTAACATAAGGAGATGTGGGGAAGATGTTTGCTGACAGAGCCACAGGATGCATGAGAATGCGGTTGCTTGGTCGCGGACACAGTGTGATGTTCTTTGCGCCGCCCGAGATCGATAGGTCCATTCGAGCAATAGGAGGAGTTCTGCAGACAGAACCAATCGAAGCTAAGAATATAATAGAGTGGGCAATACACGAGAGTATAGAGGACATCAAGCGAAACGTGCCACACTGGGCTCAACAGGGCGTAGAGTTCGAGCGACGGAAGGCGGTGCGCTGGAATCCCGACAACAGCGTAGATCTTGCTAGCCTGAAGCAAGGATGGCTCCAACAAGGATCACGCACTCTGGAGGAGATGTACAGCCCAAACACTGATCCATCAGTGCTTCACGAGGCATACAATATTCCTCACCTACGACAGCGACTTCTGGAGCTGCAACTGGTTGTCTCGCCCGATGAATTCATGGAGGAGCAAGAGAGGGAGGTGAATCACGAAGTAGAGCAGGAGCGTGACGTCGAGCGACCAACCAAGACCACCCCCGCGAAGCATGTCTTACATGCAGACATCAAGGAATTCGCTCGCACCGGAATTATACCATCGCACTCAAAGCAATTCCTACCTCTGTGCGCTCCACTGCCGACGGGCTCCCTGCGAGATCGAGCTCTCGCTGAATCCTCACTTCTCGCGACGAAGGATTTCTCAACTACAGTCCAATCAGGAGCATTGCATCTCTCTGACTATATGCGCCCCGTCCATTGGGTCGTGTCAAGCACGATAGGTGGCAAACTTACTCTGGTGGTGATGAGCCCATATGAAGTCGACAACTTGCTTCCTGCAATACGTTCAGGCCAAGCCGCCGTCCGGCTTCACATATACACCGCAAAGGTAACCGAATCGATGCCGTCGTTCTCGGATCTGCGGTTCTTCTGCATTCCGCCCATTCCAGAGGGCAATCGTGACTGTTTGCCAAGTCCCCGCACCAGAGCTGTTCTCAACCTATGGGCTGGCCAACTCTACGTGGAGGACTTCGCACTGTACATCGCGCTATTGCGGTTGTTGGCCATTCGCGTGGAGATCTCACCCAACGAAGGGAACGGTCGTATCTCGGTGCATGGTGGTGGAGCTGCTCTGGAAACTGTTAAGGATCTTATTGCATTCAGAAGGAAGGGAATGTCGTACTACACCTCTCATCTGGGCCAGGTTTTGCATGGAAAGTTATTGACTCCGAAATCATAGACAGTTGCCGATCTGAACGTTCAGCTTGCTGATCGTGTAACACTAGTACTTTTTATTTGAGATTGAAGTGGTGTACGATATTTCCAGTCTGTGTAATGTGGTTGTCAGTACATGTACAAATACAGGTATCAAATGTTGTGTATATGAATGCCAAGGTATCACGGTATATAAATCTTGGAATAGCCTTCCACACTGTGCAAATGACGTCTGAGTAATGCGGTAAAGGAGGTGAAGGCTATAGCAACGTTACCTCTGACGACAACAAGGGCAGATGTGCTTGGAAGCAGCCGATCGAGAGGCAAGGTTCTCCCGACAATCATCACAAAGGGCTAAACATCTACATCCGAAAGTTGAGACAAAGTTCGATCGCGAACGGATGGAGGAGAGCATACCGGCACGGCCAACAAATGATGTCTCTTGGCTCAACTGTACAGATGACACAACTTCTTCTCGAATCGTCGTCG
>JSYW01000668.1:0-23423 GCA_000787475.1 Lentinus polychrous | reverse complement strand
AGACGTACATACCTTGAGTACCCAACTGCGTTCCATCAGGACGAGTGAAAGTATACTCGACGTTACCCTGGAACTCGTCTTCACCGCCAGCCTCTACGGACAGACGAAACTGTCAATCACCCAAACACCATCAACACAGAACAGAATCGAAAACAACGTACTGCAAAGGTTGGTAGTGTACGTGTTCATACCATAGAAATCAGACGACCCCTTGACGACCTTCCATTCTTCGTCCGTAAAGGTAGGAAGCCGATCACCGAGCATTTCCTTCATATACGCCGGGTAATGTCCGAGGTATATGGGATCCTAGACATATTCGAAGAGAGAGAAGAGAAGCAATCACATTAGCTTTGAGAATCAGAAGAGGCAGAGAGGGGTTAGGGAAACAGTGGTGCAGTGTAGGAATGGTGACGGATTGTAACTCTGGGAGGAGAGAGGGCAAGAAGGAACTTGACGTACAGCGAACCAGCCTAGAAGTGATAAACAAAGTATGGTCAGCAGACATGGTCGATGTAGATCTCCGAGAAGGGAGACCTAAAGAAGCGTGCATTGCTGCACACGAACGTACCGATGGCTACGTCTAGAGCATGTTGAGCCGCCGCAATGTCTAAGGCACAAAATCAATTCAAACAATCGTCAGCCAACGCAGTTCTCAAAAAAGAACATAAAAGCAAGGAAAATGGAACGGGAAAGAGAGAATCCCGACGTCATCTGTCTTCTGTGTCCATATGTCTCAAGGCACCAGCAACGAATGTAAGAAGAAACGAGGTGAAAAACTCACTTTCGGGACTATCGTCATATGGCATGGCCCAGTCACCGTTCAGAGTGATACCGATTTGTCCGCCTTGTTTCTCTTTGAACTCTTCCCGGTAGAGTTTCACGGCGTATGCATGCGAGAGGATCACACTGTGTCCGACACTGCAATTTCGGGGCGTGAATAAATCGACGTCAGCATATACTTTGAATATCGCAAATCAGGTGAGAAACCTGAGATACGCACATCCATGGTTCAGTTGAGGAGTCACCTTCGGGTGAGCGGTGACGGTCACTGGACCTGCCAGGTGCGAAGACACCTCGACCGTAGCCGAGGATAGAGATACACCAGGGCTCGTTCATCGTGAGCCTGAAGAGGCAATATGTCAAACCGCAGAGAAATTCTGACAGTTTCTGCCCAAACTCACCAGTGTTTTACTCGGTCGCCGAATCGTTCAAAGCAGACCTGTGACAGCGCACATGAGCGGGAATCCACATGTTTGTCGATTCACTACCAAGGACTCACTCGTGCATAGCGAACATAATCTTGGACAATCTCGTCCTTGTTTAGCCAACCAAGGTACCGGTCATGAAGAGCTTGAGGAAGATCCCAATGGTACAAAGTCTACAATTCCCAAACCATCAATAATTCGCACGTCTTAGTCTCTTCTCCTCGGCACGTCCGACAAGAGAACACAAACTTACCACAAAAGGAGTGATTCCCCGCTCAAGCAACGCATCAATAAGATTCGAGTAGAACGCAATCCCTTCTTCGCTGACAGGGTCATTTCGTCCACCGAGAGGGATAATGCGAGACCAGGCAATGGAGAAACGGTAGGATTTGACACCGTACTGGACTAAGAGGTCAAGATCCTCTTTCCAGCGGTTGTAAGAGTCCGTGGCGACATCGCCGTTACGGCCGTCGAGAGTCTTTCCCGGAATTCTCGAAAAGTCATCCCAAAATGACTTTCCACGCCCACCAGCCTCAAGTGATCCCTCAATTTGGAAGCTCGCTAAGAGAATCAGTACGAGAGAGTGTAGGTCAGTTGACACGCAGACGAAAAGGTATTGAATATAGGGATGGGAATATAGCAGAAGATCTCTTTACCTGTGGCGAAGCCCCAGAGGAAGTCGCTTGGCAGTTTGTACGTTGTTGGGGAGCTTGTCGTAGCACTCATTTTTGGCAGCACGCCGGAAGATGGGAGAAACGGGGCATGGGCTTGAAACAAGGGCTTGCTCTTAAACCCCTACAAGCAGAGCGAATGTGCCGATATCATCTCTGGGTGGACTCTGGACGGCACATCCGACAACAGGGCATCCGAGGTTAGTCCGGGGGGAGGAAAAGAAGGGAAACGGCGTTGCAGCGCGGAAGAGCCTGAGGTGTCATTAGAGCGTAGGAAACTTGGTTGGAACCGGTGAGATCTAGTGGGTTGTACTGGCCAGAAGATAGGTCTTACCCTGGCATCTGTTTTTCCAAGGATAGTGCACGGTTCCCATCCGGGGTGTTCGACAAACCAGTATGTCATGCGGGGAAGGTGAATCTTTTGTGTACTTTTCCGGCTGGGACCTCAGACATCCCGCCGGGGACTCGCCAGCGAAATACGCCGTAGACCAAGCCAAAAGCCCAAGAGGAAACATGTCGCGGAGATACGACAGGAGAAACAATTATTGCGAGTGGTTTTTGGCGTTGGCTTGGAGGCAATGAAACTGTGCATGATGATATTGCACGAATCACAAGAAACCCTTCGAGATGTGCCTGAACCCCGGTGTATCTCTCCTTTCAAGCTGGCCGTCAGGGCGAAACAAACGCGGATATCCGTGGAGCGGATTTTCTACCTTTCCTTCTTGCGCGCGACTGCCTACCAATCCGATAGATTACGACGTTGCGAAGCTAGAAGACCAGAAACACGATGACAAGTGCATCTTCCAGAGTATCTTTAGCATGTCTGGGGTCCTTTCCGTTCGTTCGGGGAACCACAGGAGGTGTAAAATTGGAAGAGAGCCGTCCGAGGATTCTCCGGCGGAGTGGTAATAGTCAGCCTTCGAGATATAATCGTGATCTCTGCTAACGCTCGATTACTCCGAAGGCGTAACATACAACTTCGCGATAACCATCTGAAGTAGAGGGTTAAGGCGTACCACCATCAGAGATACCAAGCGAGCCGCTTCTTACCCTTCAACTTTCAAACCTACAGCGCAAACCGTCCTATACAGCCATGTCTCCTCCAGGCCTTGCCATCCTCGGTGCGGGTATATTCGCCAAAGAGGGTATGTCATTTCTCTCCTCGCCGTAAACCCGGAGAATCAGCGTCGCAACTTATCTCATCACTCTGACTACTGTCACAACGCGCGTTCTGAACTATCACTTTCACAGCCCACCTACCCGCCATCGCGACTCTGGGTACATCCGTGGTCGAATTGAAAGCGGTCTACTCCCGCTCTGAGAAGAGTGCCAAGCAGCTCGCAGAGGATGCACAAGGTATCCTCAAGTTGAGCGAGCCGCCAAGTGTATACCATGACGGAGATCAGAACGCGAACTTGGACGTTCTCCTCGCACGATCAGACATCTCTGCTGTCATAGTCGTCCTGCCGATCACGCTGCAGCCTTCCATCGTTCGGAAGGCTCTGGCGGCTGGCAAACATGTGTTGAGCGAGAAGCCGGTCGCACCGGATGTCGCTGGTGGACTGGAACTCATCGCAGAATACGACTCAAAGTACAAACCCAAAGGTTTGATTTGGCGGGTGGCTGAGAATTACGAGGTGGAGCCTGCTTACCTGGCCGCTGGGAAGATAGCCAGGAGCGGACAGATTGGTAAAGTCACCTCGTACAATGCGAGGGTCGTGAATCATGTGCCGAAGGATTCCAAATGGTACAAAACGCCCTGGAGAACGGTTCCTGACGTGAGTGCATGATTCAACCTTTATTTGCGTTGCACATATGAATGGTACTCACCGAGCACCCCGTTTCATCGCAGTACCAAGGTGGCTTCCTGGTAAGCACGAGGCTGACCTGACCGTCGCCGTCGACTCTGCCTGACTTATGATCTCCTTCTCCATTCTGTCATCAGCTAGATGGCGGTGTGGTACGTATATCCTTCTGGATGTTTCACCGAGGTAACCTCGAGCTAATGAATGCTCTTTCTCGCTGTCTTGCGACTGTAACACTTCTAGCACACAATTGCGGCCCTTCGCGTTATCCTGCCCAGTCCGATCGTCTCGCTGTCCGGATACGCGTCATTGAACCAAGAACACCTCCCTCCTCATGATACCATCAACGTCACCACGAAATCCGAGGACGGCTCTCACGGAATCGTAGAGCTCACCTTCGGTGCACCTGTCCCCTCGCGATCCAGTCTAGCCGGAAACGGTATAAGCGTGACCGGAACCAAAGGCTGGATCTTCATAAACCAAGGAAAGTCAACCGACCTGAATGGCAAGGAATTCAACGCGTTCTTTGTCACCGTGAGGACGGTGAAAAAGGATGAGGAAGGAAAAGATATCGGAGAGACGGAGGAGACTTTGGTAGAACGCGTTCAGGGCGTTGAGGTGGAGTTGAAGAGTTTCTTCGCCGCTATTGCGGGCCAGGATGACGGATTCGGTTCGCCTCTCGGGGCATTGAAGGATGTGGCATTCATCCAGGCTGGCCTGAACAGCAACGGACAACCAGTCGACCTTGTGAAGTTGGTGCAGCAGTAAAGAAGCAAAAGTGTAGTGATTTGAACAGTGTACAAAAATGACCATATGATTTGTTGCGACGACACAGTCGATAGCGTGAATTCCACTATCCTTCACGCCATACCTAGATTTAGCGTATTAGGCAAGGGTGTATGATCCTACTCGGAAGTATTACGGCGACTTACAGCGGAGGTAGATTACATAGTAATATCGGTGAAATGAGGTGAAATGCTCCAGGCACCATAATTTCATATTACCGCGGCACCTTCTCATGAGAGCTCTCATGAGGCTTCACAGAAATTTGAATATCCACTGTCGTGTCGTACCGAACGACAGCAAGCAACGCGTTGACGGGTAGTAATCGACAGGTCGGAACTGAATCGCGTTTAGATACGCTTCCCTGGATTTCGAGCGACCTGCAAAGACAACAGCAAATTATTCCATACGCTCATCGTAACCGAACTCGTCAAAGTGAACCGCATGACGACGAGATGTAAATATGGTACGTGGCCAAACAGCCCTGGATCGGAACAGAGGCCACGGCGACTCCAGTTCCAGAGTTCCAGAGACAGATGCTTCGAGATCGACAGTGGGCTCAAAGAGGACAAGTGTTGACCACGATCTGTGGGAGTTGTGTGTGATAACACTGACGGGCCCAGGTGGACGTCATTCCTTCCTACTGCGGATTCCATACGATCAATACACCCGAGAATCGAAGGAGGAAGTCGCTGTGATTGAGAGAGTCGGCGTGCCTAGAAGCTGTCGCAGCCGTAGGGAGTAGATATGGGTTCGTTGTCACGACCCGTACGGTCTGCCGAGGTTGATGGCAGCAAGGCAGTATTCAGGATGGTCATACGCTCCTCTGAATCCATTGATTCTTTTCGTGGAAAACATACCTCCTCAATCACCAGCACGGACGGCTCAAAAATACACATCGGCATCGAATTTCACTTACTTTGAATGTTTGGAGTCGTACAAGCACTTCCTCCGCAGTCGTGAGACAGACGAGGATATCGTATGTCTTCGCTGAGATTGAGCGTGCACGGCTTCAGGGATAGAACGTCAGCACGTATGAGTGATGACAACCTTCCAGGACGAAACATAGGAACGCTTGACACGAGCCGTAGACATGGGGCGAGATCTCTATTCAGAGTTCGAAAGTGATAGTGTAACGTATCCTCAAGGTCCCTCTGGGAGATTGCATATCGGCAGTAGACGTAGATTTATCTCAGATGATCATTGTATGCTATTGACGGAGCAATTATTCGCTGGCCGCTTGTTCTCTATCTTTGGGTTGCTTCGCCAACTATTAATTCGTTAAGAATGAGAGATGCCCTGGGATAGGATGATGTACTGACCCTCTGTGTCGGCAGAGGTCGAGAGGGCTCTACCCATCGTACCTAGAAGTGTATTGCGCCTGCTGTGAGCACACTGAACTACACCTGGGACGTGACAAGCAACATACCTCCCTATCCCTCCCTATGACGAATGCACCATACGTAATGGCGAGAATGCCAGCAAATGCGATCGCAGTGTTGCTCTTCCAGTTCGAGGGACGAGACCACCAGCCTCCTGCACGGTTTGGAAACGGTTGAGGTCGTCCAAATGACTTCATGGCAAACGTTCGACATACCAGCTGGAGACCACACCTCCTTCGGATAGGGATACCTAGCACCTCCACCCTGGCAGATTCTAGTCAACCAATGTGCATAATGTCGTAAATGTACACCAACAGACCATTGTTGATTCTAGTAGAGTTTTGTCAAGTCAGAGGTGGTGGTGGTGGTTGTAGCGAGAAATCACGAATGGGAACGAGCGCCCCGACACGAAACACATGCCTCACGCGCACGGTTTACTCGACGCCCTGAAGTTGCCCTGAAGGGACGATTCCCTATGTCCTGAGATCCTATACCCACTGCACTCGTCTTTCAGGACAATATTTCAGCCAAGAGCCACCGGTGGTTGAGACGTAGCTTTGCATTGACTGGAGTCTGCATGTTCCAAACATTCCTCGACGACATTCATTGCCTATAGGCCATCTCAGCAAACTACCCGTTTATACTGAAGGGGGAAACATAGTCAACATCATGTTGCACTCAGTCGTGAACTACTTCCACGAGAGGCGGAAAGGTCTCACTCGGACAGCCGGATATGCTTGTGGGATCTACCTCGCTGGACGGTTCGTGATCGAACGTCTGGAGGAAGTTCGAGATAGGATGATGGAGGAGAGGTTAGCTCGAGAAAAGTGAGAAACTAGCTTTCTGTCGTTCAACTTGGAATGCAATTATGAGTCTTCTGACCCCCATTTCCATAGTCTGCGTCGCCGGTTTGAGCAAAACCAGCAAGACATTTCTTATACCATCATGGCCCTGCTGCCAACCCTTGGTGGACATATATTGAACGGGATGGACGTTGAGGGTATCACTCAAGAACTGCAGTCCCAATCTAGGGCAGCCAAAACTCCCCCCGCACCCAGAGCACCTTCCCCTCCCCCGTCTCAACCATCAATATCATCCAACGGAGAAGCATTAGAACAGGATAGCCGTTCAGAGAATGGCTCTATCTCTGTTATCTCCGCAGGAGTTCAAGAGGACGGCACCAGCACGTCCGACCTTGCTGCTTCATCCAATAGCTGGGTAGACCAGTTTTCCTCTGTGGCAGCTTCCGAGGTTTCGAGAGTACCTTCCTCGACGGACGATGGGTTGAAACCATACTCTCCATCGCCGAAGTCGAATACTGAACTTTCTGATTCCATCATCACTGATAGTTCAGCTATGAGCTACGGGGAGTCTACCATAGTAAGCTCCAAATGTTCCTCCTGATTATCAGGCGAGGTCGAGGTAACACAATGTTATATAGCAACGCCCACTTCAACAGCCTGCACCACCACCGAGAACTAAGGCAGAACTGTGGCGCGAGGTGAAAATGCTCAGTGAGTATATCGTCTTTCTACTTGATCTAATATCTTACTGTGTCACTGTAGCCTTCACGCGCACCTTAACCATCCTATATTCGACTACTCTACTCACACTATTCACTAATATCCAGCTGAGCATACTTGGCCGCTCCAAGTATGTCCAGTCAGTTGTACAACAAGCTCACGAAGAGCGTATGCGTGAACAATGGGCCGATAGTCTGTCCCTTACTTCCCTGCTATGGAGCGGTCGTGACGAGGATAGTCTCAACCTGGAGGATGAGCTTCAGAATGTCGAAGCTATCTCGGAAGAGACTGAGCGCAAGTTCCTCACTCTCACGTGGTGGATATTACATGTCGGTTGGAAGGACGTTGGTGAACGGGTCCGACGAGGAGTGGAAGAAGTCTTCGAAAGGTGATTATTCTGATCCTTCTTGGATATTATCAGCGTACTGATCAAATGACAACGACAGTGTATCGTTGAAGGCCAAACTGAGTGCAAACGATTTGCACCGGTTAGTAAGCGACGTCCGACGAAGGGTCGAATTCGAAGTGACCTTCGAAGGGAAAGAAAGACGAATAAAGTACAGTATCACCTACACATCCTTCCTTCTTAGCATTTTAACAGTTCTTTCTTGTTTCTCTTCAGCTTCAACTCAACGCTCCTGCCTCCAACTTCAGAAACCCTCCATCACGCCCTAGTCCAAGGCGGGATCCCAGCAAGCCAAGCCTCTGCCCTCGACCCCACATTCGTCACCTTGCTAGCAGAAACGCGCGAACATCTAGCATCGTCTTCCTTCCAACTCGTACTCGAAGCCTGCCTGGACCGTGCAACAGAGATCCTATTCGACGGATTGGAAAAGTCCCTGTTCCACGCGGAGGAAAATAAACCAGAAGTAGGCGGCTGGGAAGAGTCGACAGGTGCGCTAGGGCCTGAAGTTAGAGTGCGTTTGGTGGGTATGTTGCCTGGGCTGGCAAAGTGGTGTCATACGGCGCTGGAAGGTCTGCCGAATGAGCTTGTCGATGTAAGCCGTATTCATCGCTGATAGTTTTATGGATATGTGATACTGATTGCCAACCAACTCTGCAGGAATTGAATGCTGTTAGGGAAGTTAGTGCGCTGTCTGCGATTATCTTTGCTGGTTATGAAGATAAGTTCCGGTAATATACTGCTTTTTCCCAGAATCGCTGCACTGGTGCGGCTGACGATTGTTACTGCACTCGTTCATTGGGCTATGGTGAGGATACATGATGAACACTGCCTTCTATTTCTGCGCTACAAGTCCCGCGTGTTCAGTCCACTTCAATATCATCCCCGAAGGGCGGAGGCCACCCTAACCACATCTCCCATTTCCATCACGTCATGTACTCTAACCAACGCCGCGTCCTGCTGTACCGCACAAGCAACAACAGCGGCAGTGGCCCACCCCCTCTCCGTAGGATGAGTGTCCCTACCAGGATACGTCCCCTCTGGGTCAGGTTTCTGCAGGATTGTACCTAAGAACGACTTCCTCGACGCAGCTATCAACTGGGGGAACCCAGCAAGAGGGTTCCGCCGGCCATCATGCAAGACGATATCAGCAGTAAGAGATGCTGCGTCTCGTAAAAGTTCGAGGTTCCCTTCGACGGTCTTGCTGAACCCGATGCCAGGATCGACGATGACCAACCACCGTCGTAGACCACCTTTACCCTTAACGATCGCATCGACCTTTTCGCCCAATTCCACTTGGACGCCCTCAAGAACGGCACCTCTCCCTCGCAGATCCGACGCATATTCGTAGGAAGAATAATCCTTATTGGCGGAGGCGTCGCCTCGGGAATGCATCAAGATGACAGGGACGGCGAGGTCCCTCGCCACCTGACGCATCTTATGAAGATGTGCACGTCCAGCGTCCGTCACAGGATACTCGGGTCCTGTGAATGCATAGACGTCGTTGATGCAATTCGCTCCTGCACGTACGGCTTCTTCAGCCACTTCCCAGCGGAACGTGTCGACGCTAATCAAAATTTCACGGGCCTGCTTCTTCACTAACGCATCGGCGTCATCCTCTTTAACTTCCTGAGATCGTATAGCTTGAACCATAGGTACGACACGAGATAGTTCTTCTTCGGTGGAGACAAACGCAGCGCCAGGACGAGTGGAGTACCCACCGATGTCTACGATGTCTGCGCCTCCGGATACTGCAGAATGGACGTAGGCGAGTCCTGCGGGGATAGTATTATGCACGGACCCATCCGAGAACGAATCGGGAGTGGCGTTGAGAGTGCCCATCAAGTAAGTTTTGTGCGGCGTGGACGGGTCTATGGGGAACTTCCAATAGGCAGCTGTCGGCGGCACGGTTGGCATATTGGGGAAGGTTACACCGGTTGGAAGTGGGGTGGGTGAGACGGACGCAGGATATTTGGGGAATGGGGTGACTTTCTGTAGGACGGCGCCGGATTTGGGTTGAGTTGCCAGGAGGGTCTTCAGGAGCTCAGAGATTGGTTGCTTCAGTGTTGGGTGGATAAAATCAGGCAGTATGCTACATAGACTGCTCGATTAACTTTGTTGAATGATAAGTCAGGTGACGACGTACTCGTTCAGTGGCCTTAGTACGAAATCCCGCTCGGCCAGTTTTGGATGGGGGATGACGAGATGACCTTCAAAGTCTTCCAAGGAATGTTCGTTCAACGGTCGAGTATCCAGCACACGGTTATCGAAGAAGAGAATATCCAAATCAATTGCACGTGGTCCGTTCCGGATAGAAGCGACACGTCCCACAATTGTCTCAATCCTCTTGAGCAGAGTGAGCAACTGCAGGGGTGACAAGGTTGTCTCAATCTGAACATATGTCGGTCAGCGTTATTCTACGAGAATATGGACAAGATATGGTGACGCACGAGACACGCCCCGTTGACGAACTTGGGTTGATCTGTAACGTACATTGGCTCGGTCTCATAGAGGAAACTCGTGTCTATGATTCCTACCGATGTGCCTTCTGGGAATCCATTGTAATGGATACCCTCCGTCTCCAACAGACGTAGAGCGAGTTCAATATTCGCGAAACGATCCCCAAGGTTCGAGCCTATAGCGACGGCGGCGACATGCGCATTTTCAGCGGACGGTATTTCCGACGAATTGGCAGAGGCATCAGGAGGGATAGATGCTGATGCGCCTTCTAAGTAGGTTTTGTTGCTAGGTGATGCATCGAGAATGGGTGTTATTTTATCGCGGTCTGCGAGGGATCGAGATATCTCGATTTCTGGAGCCTCGGCGCAAACCAGTGCACTCAGTTTAGCTGCTTTGACCGTGACAGACCAATCCGAGCCTCCAACGAATTCGAGCGCAGAATACGCAACGGAGGAAGCAAGAGCTTCGAGCGTAAGAAATGAAGATTCCTCTATATACTAGTTCACGCGAAACGAATGGTCAGGGTCAAGTAGTTCAACATAGAGTTGGGTTCGCCTCACAGAACGAAGATGGCGCTCCAATGTTCTGAATGGAAGGGCAGGGTGCCTGGTATACCGTCTGTCGAACGTCACGTTGAAACGCACTGCTTGTTTCTCTTCGCGCTCGCATTGGTTGATGCCAACAATAGTGCGAGCCTCCAGATTGTGAATAGACAGTTTTTCCGTCGTGCTTTCCAGCTTAGCGAATGGCCGTTGTCGAGTGGTTTCGATGGAGGTCGCGGCGGGGTGAAGAAGACCTCTCAAACGGACGATGTTGAGGCTGAACTCTTGGAGGGCCTCGTTCTGCTGAAGAGACCGTTCACAAATATGGTCCAGAAACGATTCCAGAGATGGGAAAGCTTGCCCCTCGCACGCGGCTGTGATGCTCTTGCAAAGGGATGAGTAGTCAACCGAGAAATTCAAATCATCCGTAGCCGCAGTCCTTGAGATGTCGTGAACGACCTCCAAGGTAACATGAACGGGCTGTGGCTTCGGATTGGATGATTCCCATTGTGCCCCGTCGGTGAAGGCCAACATCAGGAGCAGGTTTTTGACTCTGATGACATCCGGCTTTGCTGTAGGGGCGATGCTGCCTTCAAAGGTATCGTAAGTCATCTCAATCTGAGCGTACGCCTGCATTGCTTACGGGGTCATCTTGCTGGTTGTCGATGGTTCAAAGACGTCGATATTCTGATGAATAATGGATGTAGGACTAGGAGCGCATCCTCATTCTGTATTGCGATCACGTGATGCTACTCGCGCTAACTGAGCCTAGGCCCTAAACTCAATCATCAAAATTCAAGTACTACTAAGTACTTCTATTGATTCCGACGCTCTCGTTGCTCTACCCTGACATATAGTACTCACCGAGCCGCAGTCGCAACCTGTTACCCTCTTGTCCCTTCAAGTTTTCGTCACGAGCAAGAGGAAGATAGGTACACGGGCATCGCAACGCCTCAAAGGTGATAAGTCTGAGTTACCAAACGTCGAAATGGGGTCGAGGCACAAGACTCGCGGAAAGCAGGAAGACGTGTTCGAGTCAATTCCACTGGACATACTGAATGAGGTTTGCCGTTCTCACCTGAGATTCGTTACCGCAAGCTGACAGACCTCCTGTGCCGTTCGGTGAAGATATTCGCGTACCTGCACCCGCTGGACTTGCTCCACTTGTCACGAAGTAGCAAAGCATTGCGAGCATTCTTACTGAATCGCAATGCCGCACATCTGTGGAAGGCTGCTCGTCACAACGTCGACTCACCAGATACCCCACATGATATGAGCGAACCTGGCTTTGCTCATCTCCTTTTTGATCAATTCTGTGACGTACGAGCCCTTTCCCTCCTTCTGTGAATTCTATGTATTGACTCCGTGGATTTATAGCGCTGTCTGAGTTCCGATGATGGGGATCCATATTGGACTCTTCGGAGAAGATACTGCATGAAAGAATGCACTGAGCGCAGCACGTAAGAACAATGATCTCCACTCGCTGTCTTCTTGTTCAGAACCATTGCAGCTCGGCGATACGTGACAAGAGTGGAACGTACCGGTGCGTCCGTGTTATAACGAAGACGACGAACCAATTGTATCAAATACCCATTCCATATGTCCATCTATCTGAGATCTGTAGGTTTTTGATCGATCCTCATCATTCATTCCGAACTGAACATCTACAGGGAGTCTCTCCTGCTTTAAGCGGGACGCAGAACGATCAAGGGCTCTGAATACCGACGTACAGGCCCTTAATCAAATAATCGGACAGCAACAGAAACTAGAGCAATGTCGCGTTGACGCTCTCATCTCACAACAGAAACGGAAGTGTGACGAAAGAAAGAGGTCAGTCAGCTGAATTTTCCTTTGTTACTCATCTCCCACGCCGATCATTAGCAAGCCAAAATCTGGGAATCCTGGATGAGACAATATAAAGAACGTTTGCGTTTCAGCCGTTTACGGAGGTATAAACTCTTCATCCTCGGCGCCCTTTTCCGGCATAGTCTGATACATTGCACCAAACTCTAGTGTGATCCAAAAATTGAAGGAACTTGGTTGGGAGCGCGAGGTGAACGAGATGGGGGAGGTTGCCTCTGCCCATGAGCTGTATAGAATCGAGTTGATGCACTCGACGAAGCCGTTAGACGCGTCAAGTGAGTCAACCATGTACTTTGTGGGTATCGTACTAACGATGTGATGATGGTGACGAAGGTTGGGAGGAAATGAAAGTAGATGTGCTTGCCCGTGTGCAAGCAACAAAGAGAAAGCTACTTTGGCGGGACCGCTATCAGCTCTTCGAAGAACGACTGCAGGTCTTGCGATCAGTGCTACCGACTCTCTTAGAATCATTCGGGGTCATATTTCCTCACGAGCGGGAGCTCCTGACCTTCCCCGAAGTTCAGTCACTAATGGAGGCCCCGGCGGAACAACATGTGACAGCAGAACAGTTTTCAGAGGTTCTCCGATCAGTTATCCAGGAGCGAGTTGCCAAATGGCGCGCTGACACTCAACGCCGAATCCTGGAGCATTTCCGCAAGGAGGTGGGAATCGACATTGACTTCGCTACAGCATCGAACCTAGCGCTATTTCACGCTGCACAGTGTAACAGTTGCAAGGAGATGTTGTCACCCGCGCGGATGTTTACACATCGTTGCCTTCATGACCGCTTCTATCACAAGTATGACCCCGATCCAGAAGTATACCTTAACTTCGTGCGTGCACCACGCAACCGAGCTTTGCGCATGGGAACCATCTGGAATCAATTACAATATCACAATCGTTAAGACGCTCTTGGAACTGTGTGGCAAAGATCCGTTAACGACGACCGTCAAAGAAATGGATGAGTCCGATACGCCTTTTCGTTGTTTGCAGTGTGCCGCTGCTAAAGAGTATGTACAAGGCCATGGTTACAGAGGTCCGTTCACTGGAAGTCGAGAGATCCACACTTGGCGTGGCCTGGTAGGTATCTACACTGACTGTCATAGACCGTAACCTGACGATTCATCTTTATCCAGTTGAAGAGTCACTTCGATTGCCCGAGTCACGCGAACAAGTTTTGTCTGGCAGACCGACGCGACACTGAGCAGCTTACTGCGCAGGACAGACAGGCCAAGGCGCTCGCCGACAAGAAGGATCAGGCGAAGAGGCTCTGGTATTGCACTCTCTGTTCAGACAATGTCTGGTGTTATACCAGGCCAAAAGTGAAGAAACATATCCAGAATGCGTGAGTAACATTCGTGACAAGCGATACTGGAACGTTGCTTATGATGCCCTAGACATGGTATCGCCGAACCATTGGAAGAACACATGGTGGTTGATTCATCGGCATTCTCAATGTATGGTCCTGTATATTTGGTTCAGGAAGGAGCCAATCCAGCCACTGTCGCACAAAATGCGTTCCACGGGTTTATTGACCATACGTCTGTCGTCGGGCAGTTTTTCTGAGAAGTGTCTTTAATATGCGTGTTGACTTGATTATTGTGTACGAATAGTAGCCTTGCTATTATCTTGCGATATTCCGATTCCAAACGGGATGAACCACTGCTAGTCGACGTCGAATCAGCTCGGATGCGCAGTCTTCGTGGTGCAAACAAAATTTCTGTGCCGATAGCTTCGTGATTTTGAGACCTGGCATGGTCAGAGCCACCACGCATTAGAACAAGTCCTGTACTAAATCCTCCAAAGACATCATCCTATTGAAACGGTCCGAACCATTTTACTTCACACCTATACAGATATCACGTATACTCTCGCTTGTCGGGGAAGAGCCCTGCAAGGTGCCACTGGTGGTCAGAGTCATTCCTCTTTTCCAAATCAAGGCCAATTAATTGGAACCGAGCAGGGCATTCCGCCGCAAACAGCTGTGATTGGGGTGTGGCTAGGCGTTGGCGTAGCGCTTGCTACCGTAGACGTTGAAGCCACCGTAGAAGTCGGTGATTGTACATCCGACGATGCAGGTTGAGGCGAGCAAAATGATGGCTGCATGTAATCACACTGGAATCAATTATCGACATCATCATGGTAGAAGACTCGAAGCTTACAAGTGGCAAATTGTGACTGATGTGCCACTCAACGTCGCACATTCTCTCTGCGGCGTCCCGAAGCGGCCTGTCGGGATCATTGAGTGGCGACCTGACAAACCTCTTCTCCCAATCAGGGTTCCAATTGATTGGGCCCGAGCAAGGCATACCGCCGCAAACAGCTGTGACTGGGGTGTGGCTAGGTGTTGGCGTAGCGCTTGCTACCGTAGACGTCGAAGTCACAGTAGAAGTTGGGACCACATTGGATGTTGGGGATTGTACAGCTGACGATGAATGAAGCGCACAATGTGGTGCCTGAATCACTACTGTTAGAGGTCGACGATGTCATGGTAGAGAGCTCGTCAATGCTCACGGGTGGCAGGTTGGAACTGGACCACTCAACAGCGTCGCACAAAATCCCTATGGGTATCTTGCGGGGCAGCAGTGGGAGTGCGCCTGCTGCATGACAGGCCGTGCTGACAATGATAGCACCCAAGGTGGCGGTAGTCGAGAAGTGCATAGTGATGAACAAGTGAAGTCGTAAAATACGTCGTCGAAAATCGTTAATGGGAAGGCGAGAGAGGGTGAAACAAGGCTTGAGTGCAGCACAATCAGCGAGACAAGGAGAGTGGGAAGGTAGAGTTTACTTACCGACCAGCACCTGAAAGAACAAATAGGTTGAGACCGTAGAGGACTGAAGAGGCAACGTTCACTTCACGAGGGCTTTTATGCCGGAGCAAGGACAAAGTTCGCGCGGCAGGCGCTGCTCCATCAGATTCATACCATTCTCGCTTTTGAGAAGGTCTGACATTGTTCTGTCCATCGAGCCCGAATACGCTGCAGTAGGAATGGTATGAACATGAACGCCGAGTCCCAACCCAAGATGCCCCAATGGGCACCGAAAATGCCGAGTAGTACATTCCCATCATTGGGCGCGACAGCGCGCAACACTAGCCGAGAGGTATCTTGTGCGATTGCCACAAGGGCTCTTCACAGGTAGTCTTCTCCACAGACATTCACAGAGAAGACAGTCGTTCTCTGTAGTCAACTTCACAGGCTCTTCAAGCTCTTCAACATTGTCGTTGATTAGATCGAATTGTTTCAGATGCTTCGCAACAGTCTGCGTAACAATCGGACAACGCAGCAACAACCTGTGGATATCAATCAAGCATGCCACACTCGCAGATGAAGTCCAAGGACAGTTTTTATAGGTACGCACCAGGATTATTTAATCCCTGATAGTCGCGTGTTGTTGTCAGATTCTCGTCGTCCTTTTCGGCCGTCACGGTCCACTTTGTCTTGACCGTTCAGTTCGTACAGTTTATTTGGGCGGACATTGGCAAGTTGGGCGACTTCTGTGGCGTTGTATGTTTTTGCTGTGAGCTCTACACGCGCATAAGTAGATCCCTTGCTCTTCAAACCAAACCACAAATGGCAGGAACGACGACACCCACCTCACGATACCGGTACTCCAATGCGGCTTATACCGGGTCCAATCGGGAGTCATAAAGAATACAGGAACTGAAGAGACTGATTTCGCGTGTACACGATCGAAGTCTGGTTGCGGATCAGTTGGCTTTGTGCGCTGGCTAATTTGTCGTGTGACGCTAAAGGTACAAAAGAAAACGACAATGATTCTGTTCAGCATCAATGCAATGCAGTGGGATATTGGAAGAGCAGCCTTCGTGCAAGTGGATGCATTGCTCTGACATCGAGCAGTAGGTGTTGCACAGCAGCCGCGTAAGGTAGCCTGATGTCCGGACATCCCCTAGGACCTGGTGTGCGTGGGGAATGTTATATCTGTAGACTTGGCTAGACATCATCTATAGGTGAATTTGGATAGCCGAAAGGTATTGGAACCGAGGTGTTCTATCGCATAACCATGGCCAAGCCTATGACCGAGAGATATACGTGAAAATAAGGATGTCTGTATGTTAAATCTAGGACACATCTGCTGAGCATCTCTCATCAGTATCACTATAGGTCGGAAGAATATGTTACGTACGACGTGGAAGCTACGGTGGAGACGGACCTGAGGTGGTCGCGAGTGGTGTCGGTGCGGCTGTTGTTGCCACAGGCTTTGCCAGTATAGATGCAACATCTCGACCAGTCTCTTGCAACTTCTCCCTCACCATCACACGGATTCTCATACCCTCCCAGCCCAGCAGCTCCGGCTTCGTTTTGAGCACATATTGATCAATTCCACCGTGCTGTGCATAGGGAGATGTAGTTCGGAACAACGGAGAAAATACTGTTACGCGCACCTTCTTAATCGTCTTCAGCGCCTTTGTCGACACTTTGACTCTTATGTAGTCTTCCAGAGCCTCCGAAAAGAATCGTCTGTTATGAACATTAGGAAGCCATGACCTCCTCGATTTATGTTTGGAGAAGGGGACGCTATTGCCGTATTGTTTTGTCTTTCCGTGGAAAAGACCAAGTTGAGCTCGCTTGAATGGAGAGGATACGATGTTGAAGAGGGGAAGTGAGGAAAACATGCTGAAGAGGCGAACGGGAGAGTCGTGACTCTCGAGTGACCTCCTGCGTGTACCGTGACATGTTTGTTTGTGGCGCTTTGTACCTGTCCGTATTGAGGTATAAGCTTACCATATATGGGCAAACTTTCTCCGATAAGGAAAGCGATGGCCCCTAAGCGCATCGCAAATTCCAAACCTCAGGCTCCCCGCTCAAGCATCATTCGAGCATTCCACTTCTTTCATGCCCAGACTCACGACTCAAACTAAGTCATAGCAGTCATGCCCTATATTACGCTATCGCAGCACCTGATTGCAAGAATAGACGACCATATGGGCGAAGGCTTGGTGTGGGAAGCTGTGTTGTTTCTGGTGGAGTTCCCAGCTTCCCAAGAACTGTCGCAGCTTGATAACCGTATTGCATTAAGCTTGCTGCCATTGACTCGCTTGTGTTATCTATACGCACCTGATCCTATTGCGTGGCGCGTCTTGCCAACCCTTGCCTACCCACACCCAGGCTCTCCATGCAACGGAAGCTATCGCCAGACGTGATAAGAGTGAAAGCTCTTCAGTCCCCCAGGACGACGGCTGTGTCATATTCTCCCTTTACCCTGACAAAAGTGATGATGAGCAAACTCGTTATCAGACTAACACTTCTCACTCTCATAGCGCTTGTCCTACACATATGTACCTCGAGAAGCCTCCAATTTGGTGCCAATATGGTCCCGAGGCCCACAGTGGCAGGGTTTCCTGACTTGTACGAAGCCTCCATCGCAGAGCTGCAGGAAGGATTGTCAAAAGGTCAATTCACGAGTGTGGACCTCGTCAAGGTTTGCCCAATCAGCTCAGATGAATACTGGTGTTAGGGCGCGGAATCAGAATGCTTACAAGTACTACAGGCATATTTTGCTCGGATAGATGAAGTTAATCTGAAAGGTCCAACTCTCCGCGCAGTCATCGAGACAAACCCAAGTGCACTTGCCCAAGCCGCCGCTTTGGATCGTGAGAGGCGTCTTACTGGACCTCGTAGTCCGTTGCACGGCATCCCAGTAATTGTGAAAGATAACATCGCGACTCTGTCTTCAGAAGGTAAAGTAACGCGTGATCACCTAGTTATCACGTGCTAATGACAATCCATTACTGGCAACAGGCATGAACACCACAGCAGGTACTTGACTACTCTCTGAGGTACTGTATGTCGCGTTGAGGTATTATCTCTGCAGGCTCGTTCGCACTACTGGGATCGATCGTGCCTCGTGACTCCACTGTCGCGGCCAAGCTCAGGAAAGCTGGTGCGATTATCCTTGGAAAAGCCAACCTCAGCGAATGGGCGAACTTTAGGGGCAGAGTGCCCTCTGGTTTCTCCGGACGAGGAGGACAAGCTTCAAGCCCATACGTTCCTCTGGGAGACCCTTCGGGCTCGAGTTCTGGGAGTGGTATCTCAAGTGCCATCGGTCTTGCTGCCGGCGCACTAGGATCCGAGACCGATGGAAGCATCGTCTCACCCAGCCAAAACAATAACTTGGTTGGTATCAAGCCGACCGTAGGGCTAACCAGTCGAGCCGGAGGTAAGTTTGAACTTAGTTCGCTTTCTGACATTACTTATCTCACTGTCTAATATTTTTTCTGACAGTCGTACCCATATCTGAACAGTATGACGCATTACTGCATCCCTTGTTGTGCTTACTGACTCCCATACAGTCAGGATACCGTCGGACCGATGACGCGCTCCGTAGCTGACGCAGCCGCAATACTCACCATAATTGCTGGTAGAGATCCTCTTGATAACTTCACACTCGCCCAACCATCGGTTGTCCCGGACTATACCAAGGCCCTCAACAAGAACGCTCTAAAGGGTGTAAGACTGGGTGTTCCTCGAGGTTTCTCACCGGGCAATCAAAACATTGTAGCTGCATTCAACGCCTCGGTGGAGTTGATTCGAAGCCTTGGGGCAACTGTGATCGATCCTGCCGATTTTCCTGATCTCGCGGAAGTCAGGAGTAATGGCAATGAAACAATCGTGTTGCGTACAGATTTCAAGGTCACTTCCAGCCACGTACTATCACAAGACGTCACAACGATACTGATGTTGAAACTGCAGGTCGATGTGGAACGATACATCGCTGGCTTAGTGGAAGTACCAACCGGAGTGAAAACCCTCGCAGACATCATTGCATTCAACACTGCCCATGCAGACGAAGAACTCGTGGCACCATTTTGGACGGACCAGTCAACGTACGTAGCCTCGCAACTCTGTTTCCTACCCCAGCTAATCGATCGCACGCCGAAGATTCATCGCATCGGAGAACACGACGGTTGACCAAGCATATTTCGATGCCCTAGCAGCAGACAACGATCTCGGACAAAATCGCGGAATAGATGCAACACTCAAACTGTTCAAGCTCGACGCACTGATCTTGCCCACAAGCGGTGCATCCGGTCCTGCGGCGATCGCTGGATACCCCCTTGTTACCGGTGGGTGACTCACCATTGGACTTTTTTCTTTTACCCTTATCTCAACTTTTTTCTTTTACCCTTATCTCAACGTTGCAGTACCTCTTGGATTCCTCCCTCCGAACACGACGTTGGCCCCCGCTCAACCTACGAGGTCCTCTGGACCCAGTCAACCGTTTGGCATCTCGTTTATGGGCACCGCGTACAGCGAATTCAAGCTGATAAGCTATGCGTTCGCCTATGAGCAGGCAACTCATACTCGGTTGAAGCAATTGGCTTTTCCGGATGCTATTCCCAAGACCCAATTGGTTGATGTGGTGGGTAAGTAGAAGTGTGGCGGTTCTTATGTGCTGCATGACTTGCGCAATCGGAATATACCCTTCCGCTTGAGTTCCTTGACATGTGCGTTGCACCTTGGAAGTTGGAGATCTCTTGCGCAACGCATGAGCAACTAGTACTGATCCGCGTGCCGTAGGGTACGACCTGAGCGGCGTGTAAATTCCGGCAGAGGGTTAATGAGAACCGTCAACGTCCAGGATACTTGAGTGATCTTAACATTCTACGTTCCACGTTCAACCACTAGCCATGACAACTAACACCACTAACTTTTTGAGAGTCAGAACAGCCAACAAGTACGTCATGAAAAAAGTCACCGGGGTTAATTTACGACACCAGCAAGATTCGAACTTGCGACCCACAAGGGGAATAGATAAAATTCAAATCCAGTTCGAATCTATCGCCTTAACCACTCGGCCATGGTGCCTCGCAAGGCCAAAGAATATACGTAATATCACCTCATGGCCAATCAGTAATTCAAAGATACCTAGATTAAGCAAGTTTCCGAGTCCTCTGACTCCTCTCACCTCTTATACGTCACTTTCTCTCTTGCTGAGATGCACTATAACTATGCAGAGCTCAGAGCAAGCATCACAAGTATCTCTGCTTTCTCAAGATTGTCCGTGTTCACAAGAGCAAATCGTTCACCTCTCGCGAACATCTCAGGGTTCAGACTCAGGATGCACCTTTCGTCGTGCGCCCTCTAGAGTATACGTGAGCCTTGTCATTTGTAGATGCAATGTACATGAATGAGCAATGAATATCAAGTAACACCACCATGTTAAAAACTCCCTGGGAAAGCACTCAATCTTGACTCGATCCAACTCACTTCATCAAGGCGATGAAGCGGGAAGCCTCGAACACAGCCTCTAAGCGCATGTAACGTTGCAAAGTACAGGAAGCGGGCAAATCGGTCCCAGATCGACAACGATTTTAGTGTTTCTGCGCCACGCCGAAATAACATGCACAGTGCCTTATGCACGCGGTCTAAAGGACTTCTAAAGGCTGCGTGGCTTTATGTCGGAGATCGGATGCTATCAGTTATATAAAGACCTGCCCGGTGCGCTAAGGGAATCTCTTCTGCTGACATTTGGCCACCTCACTTCATTGTTCTTCGGTTCGGCGTCAGGGATCGAGGGTCTTATTCATCTCTCGGGGCTTGACTGTCATTTTCTTTGAAGCCCACCCGTTAGGCGCATCCAGACGTCGACGTCCGGTGGGATATATATTCTACAACTTCTCTGACAGCCGGTCTGAGAGTCGTCTTTTCCCCTACGCTTCCTCCCAAACCTACACGTATTGTGCCCTAATATGCTGATGCGCCGTTTGAGCCATAGTGAGTCCACGCTTGCATAATTCATTGCGAGAGGCACAATCTGATCCTCGATACAGAAATGCAATTCCCGACCGCCATAGCAGTATTCATGCTCGCATCCATAGCGTGCGCCTGGGCTGCTCCGACGCCATCCTCTGTGGATCTGTCTGTGGACACATACTCAGCAGCAGCGACCTCAGTCTCAGTATCAGAAACTCTGGTGCCCGCCAGAGCTCATCCAGATGAAGGGAAACCTGTCCATCCCCGCAGCACGCGCCCACGTAGGATGAGACGACACCCTTGAGCGCAAATCTGACGTAGTTGGGCAGTAAGATGGTGTGGCATAAGGATTCCCATCCGGTTGGAATAACATATTTATGCATGATGGGTGATGAGGAGGTAAAGAGGGGAAGGCTCGGCTTGTAGGTGGAGGCTCATGTCATGGACATTTGGACTTTACACTCTTGACGATACTCTAATGACACGGACTTTTGTTACTTGCTGTATGTGCGCTGCGTATCACGTCATTTGTATTATATATGTTGGTGTTGTGCGACATACAGCAGTTGGCTTTCTGTAGGATCTCAAGCATTCTCTTGCAAGTGAAATCGTCAATTGGGAACACGTGAAGCGACGAGCGTCGACGCGGAGTTCGAAAGGCGACGACTCAAGTACTCAAGACTCTAGTCCGTGACTCGTTTCAGACTGACCTTCCACAGGATATGCTGGGGAGAGACCAACTGGAGGGCCCCAAACGATGACGCGCAAGCTCTTGGTGAAATAATCAGACAGCACCGGAGAATTCAAACAGCGTGTCATTGATGCTCTCATTGCCCAACAGAAACTGAAGTCTGACGAGAGGACAGAAGTCAGTGAGCTAACTCTCCGTCGTTGCCCATCTCTCATGCTTTTCTAGCAAGCCAAAATCTGGGAAGCCTGGTTACGACGATATAGAATTGATTCAGGAGTCAGCCGTCTACGGAGGTATGTATATATTTTTTCCTCATTTGTGTTCGTGTTTGGCAATGTCTGACGCACTGCACCAAACCAGCGTGGTTCGAAGACTGAAGGAACTTGGCTGGGAGCGCGAGGTGGAAGAGATGGGGGAGATCCATTGGGACCATCCGCTGCCACCATTCTCCCCGGTGAATTCAGCCGGGCCATTAGACGCGTCAAGTGAGTCGAACACGTACTTGTTGGGATGGTTCTGACGATGCGATGGATGATGACAATGTAGGTTGGGAGAAGATGAAAGTGGGTGTGCTTGCTAGTGTGCAAGCAACAAGAAGTGATCGAATTTGGCGGGAGCGCTATCCGCTCTTCAAAGATCGACTGCAGGTCTTGCGATCGGTGCTACCAACTCTTTCCGAACCATTTGAGGTCATATTTCCTCCCGAGCGGGAGCTCCTGACCTTCCCCGAAGTTCAGTCTCTAATGGAGGCTCCAGCGGAACAACATGCGAAAGCAGGAGAATTTACACAGACCCTCCAACCAGTCATACAGGAACGAATAAACAAATGGCGCGCGGATCTCCAACGCCGAATCCTGGAGCGTTTTTGCAAGCAGGCAGCCATTGCAGCCATTGATATTGACTTCGCCACGGCATCGGACCTTGCGTTATTCCGCGCGGCCCAATGTAACGATTGCAAGGCAATGTTGTCACCCGCGCAGATGTATACACATCCTTGCTTTTACAGTTGCTTCTATCTCAAGGGTAAACCCAATCCAGAAAAATACCTTGATTTCGTGCATCGCGCAACCGGTCTCTCCTCATGGGACCCGTCCAGAATCAAATTTAGTGCAACACCCGTCAAACGCTCTTAACACTCTGTGGCAAAGATCCGTTAACGATGTCCGTCAAAGAAATGGATGAGTCCGATACGCGTTTTCGTTGTTTGCAGTGTGCTGCTTCTCAAGAGCGTCTACCACGCGATGCCCCTGGTTTCAGTGGTCCGTTTACTGGCTGTCGAGAGATTCACACTTGACGTACTCTGGTACGGTTCAGTACTGACTTGGTCAAATTGCAACCTAACGATTCATTTCTGTCCAGTTAAAGACTCACTTCTCTT
>JSYW01000667.1:0-35109 GCA_000787475.1 Lentinus polychrous | reverse complement strand
GTATTCAATCAGGTTTGTTGGTTCGACTTCGCGTAATCACCTTTTTTCATTTTAATTTTTTCGGGTGGATGACGGACGCGTCCTCGGGATGTCTCAGTCAGCTCCGCAGCGGAGGGCGGACGGACATCATGACGGACATCCCAGCAACATCCCGCATATTAATGGTGACGTTACTTATTGATTCGCCTCGGAAAGCTCGAGCTTGCACGCAGACCCTCCGAGTCGGAGACGGAGTCGCAGACCTCACACTTGCGTAAGACGCATGCATTTGTGACAGTGACTGAGTACTGAGTACCCCTAGAATTTACATCGTTTGAAGACAACATATGCGCATGTGTCATGGAGACTGAGAGCTCCTCAATAATCCGAGATCAATGTGCCTCGCAGTTTGTGTCGAGGCGTCAGTAGTATACGGTAGTCAGACTTGAGTACGACTCTAGGACAGGGACAGCCTGGATCCGCGGTCGTCATCGCAAGATATTCCTTACTCGCGCGAAACGTATCGGCGAAACAGAAAGTCGATCAGATTACAGTAACTCGCACCGCTACGCGCCGCCGCCGTCACGCATCAGTACTCTTCTGAAGACGGCGCGGTGCCGGCTGGAGCCGGGGGCTGAATGTTTGAATAAGCAAATTAGATACAACCCTCGAGGCTCGTCTTTCAACGTTAACCCGAAGCCGCCAATGAATCCAGTCCCGGAGGAACCTATGCACGCGCACGGAAAAGAACGGGTTGGCTAAGGAGGCGAATCGCGATGACATAACAGGGGAAAACGTACCCTCCAACCATGGGTGGCCGCAGCCCTTCTAAACCCAGCGACAGCCTCCGATATTGAATACGGTCTGACATCAAAGAATCAGTCTTATAAAGACAGAAAGATCTTGTGTCGACTTACAGCTGCCAGTTTGGTGCTAGGCGAGCGGGACGCGGTTCGAGATTTGAGATAGCAAGTCGAATTTGCAGAAGGATGGCGGGGATACTAGAACAGATTGTAGTCAGTTTGAACGTCCGACGAATAGAGCATGAGATGATTACATACCTGTAAGAGGGAAGCCATCCATCTGCAGTTAACAAGTCCATGCACATCGATCCTCCTCCTGTGACGTGGCCTCCCCCTCCTTGAATGAAAGGCAGGAACCGAGGTTTAAGAATACGGAAGAACGGTGGGGAGTGTGGGTAGGTAGGAGGGAACCTAATCTCGAAGACGATAGATTTGACGTCGCTGCCGAGCGAATATTGTGAACAACCCGATAGCAGTCCGACAAGAGTAATCGGCACTTACTTTCTTGCCATGTCCTTGGCAATCGGTAATTCCTCTTCGAAAGAGTGCAATTCCACGATCCACTGGAAAAGGTTGTCGCCTATCACGTCTTCAGGTAAGTACCACCCCAACTGCTTCAGATTCTTCGCCTTTTTCTGTTCCTTCAGCATCGCCATGAGCTCTCTTTGAACTGCCATGGTAGCCATGGGCGACGCATCGATAGGAGGGGGAAGCGTATGTTGCAACGCAGCTTGCACCCACTCCGGATCATGTTCCCAGTCATCTTCATCTTCACCTTCCTCGACCACGTCCTCGTCATCGTCCACTGAGATAGGGTTCTCCATAGAACCAGCTGGAGGAATAACGTCTCGTTGAACACGAATGCTATCCTCGACCGTCATCGGCTCCTCTGAGTATAAAAGAGGTTCCAGGCCTTGGAATACTCTGGCGTCGTCTGCGTCCGGTTCTTCCTCGACGTATTCGCTTTGACGAGCCTCAAGGAGCTTCTGTAGTTTGTACGATGGTTCCGGGATGGCGATAGGCTTATTCTTGAGCGTCACAGGGTGCTTAGGATCGAGTGGGACGCAAGGATACACTTCATCTTCTTCTCCGTCAACCGACATCTTCTCCTGTTCAGCGGATGCAGGATCGTTTGCCGATTCCGTACAAACAAGAAGATATCGACTGGAGGAATCGTCCGTCAGACTGTCCTGACTTCACTGAGAGATCCTTCCCTCGAAGTGCTTACCAAACAATCCAATCGGTCTTGGGGACGACGAAGTATGGCTGTTGAGAGGTGAACTCCGAAGGTAAGTTGACGATCTCCGCAAGCGCGACACAAGCACCAGCGCCCAATTCGGTGCTGCCCCATCGGTGTACGGTCTTGCGGGAATACGTATGCATTGATAATTCACCTTGCTTTGCAAAGTAGACCCCTGGTGAAGGATTATGCGACCCAAATTACGCGTTGATGTTAGGATATGCCATGATAGTCGTACATACCGTGTCCAAATGCTCGCCCATTTGCAATGGTTTTGTACCAGAGACCGTGGCGAATGATCTGGGTAGAATGATAAAATATAAGGAGATCAGCATTGCAGAGTCGGGTAACTCACCGAATGCCAATTTGCGGCAGGGGAACCATGGAATGCCTATCAACGTCCTTTGGTCATTATGCACGAAAAAGATTGAATCAACGTACATAGAGTGAAGGATACTGCGCAGCATTCCTATCCCTTGCCTGTGCCTCTCTTTGCGCCTTGTAGAACTTCTGTTCCGCATCGGGAGAACCTACACTAAACCTGAACTGTTTCCAGGAGGGATCTATGCCAGAAATGCATGAGCCGACCATCGCCACCAGCCAGAGCAGAAATGGTGTTATGAAAGTGAGTTGTCACGTACCGATGTTCTTGATACAATCCCTTGCATCGGAGAGCTCTTCCAAGTGCGCCGTACACGAAGCCACGCACCTACAAATAGACGTCACGAGAGGCAAGAGTAGCAGTATTATACCGCTTACCAGCGCAATAATGACCATGCAGCGGGTAGGATCGTTGGATCCATATCATGAAGTCGGGTTTTCGCGTTACCTTGCAGTCGGTTCTTCAGTAGGTATCGTTTCATCTCTCGGACCTGTCATGATTTGCCATGAATACAGCACGGCAGAACGAATGGTGAAAACCCACCGTGGGGAGAGTATTCAGCAATTGGACGATGCTACTCTGCATCTACAACCGACGACAATGGTCAATGCGGAAGGAGAAGAAATAGTCTCATGGTATTGATGAGCTCACCTCAGCAAGTGACAGCGCATCAAACTCAACTAAGTCTCCTCCGTTTTTGTTCTGACCGGAGGGATGGGGAACGTACAGGCCCATTCCAGTCGGAAGAGGATCGGTCAGAGTCTTCTCGGCGGCAGAGATATAGGCTAGGGAAACGAGCAGGTCCACCGTGGATGGTCTCGCGACTATTTCGTACTGTGATCATATATGTTCAGCCATTAGATACTCATAGCATATGGGATATCGGGTCATGGCAAGGTAGGGAGGGTATGAGAGAGCATTTGACACCACATACCTCAAGAGACGGACCACGATTGTGACTGTAATATTGGTACGAGCACAATTTGGAGTTGCATACGTAGGGTTTCAGTGCGTCGAAATCTGTGTCGAGCCTGTTATAGCAAACTAGACAATACCGGGAGCACAACTGATAGAGACATCTCAATATCGTATCGCAGCAAACTGGGTCGGAGGGACTCACTGTAAGACGCCTGACAAGGTATGTAAATGCGAGGAGAGGTAAATTGAGATGACCTTCGACACCTGCTTCACGGACTGGGTCTACAGGCAGACGATAGCTCGATGCCAGTATACGCTCTTCTTTGTCAGCATTCGCAAGTTCCTAGATGACATACCGTTGCTGTTTAGCAGAGATACCACGTATGAGTGTTTGAGATGAACTCACCAACCGCATGTTGTGAACGATGTCCTCAGGTCTTTGCTGGTTTTGAAGTGCCCGCGAAATCAGCAATTCCGCAGCAGCCCATCCGAAGCCGTACTTCAATCGAAGCTGCAAAGCCTGCAAGAACCGATCATGCAGGAGCGATTCCAGGGAAGTGCTTAAACTGAACGTAAATTTAGAACACTCGTCCTCATTCAAATCCGGTTCTTCCGGCTTCTCGTTCGACATCTGGCAAGGATCGTTGCCATCCGGGTCATCTTCTTCGCCGAAGAGTTCATCGTTCGTTCTATGAATGAATTCGGACGCCATCATTGGAAGCGTTGACAAAGAGTCATTCTCTGCAGGTGTTTTTGCCTTGAGCCCAAAGGTGCGGATGAGCTCCTTCGTGAGCTCTTTGCTGGGTTTGTACCTCGCGGTCAATCCGACGCGGAAGCGAAGATTGCCAACGCCACGTGCAGTTAGCGAGGGTAACAATGTCCCATCGCTTTGCAGTGCGGGGTAGCTGTCACGCATCCCAGACACGACGAGGGTTAGGTGGTGGTTCTCCGAGAGGAGACGGGAGTCCCAAGCCATAAGGGCTCGCGGTGAGATATCTCTTGCCAGGGAGACTACGGGGATTGAGATGGAGAGGACAATCTCGTCCACCCCGAGACGGATCACTCCAGGTCGACAGCCGTGAGCTACGATCTCGTTGAAATCACTATGGAAGGTCTCAGTATGTGCCACTGACGCTGTTTGCACGATGCGCACCGTTGTAACGAGGACAGATCAACGGCAGACAATCCCCTGTAATTGGAAACACCGGTGTAGTCGTCGTCGAACATATCGTCAAAGTCATCCACATCTTCATCTTCCTCATCACTGTCAACATCGATCTCGGTATGCGCAGTTTTGGTGGTGTTAGCTCTACGTGGTGCTTTCTTACTGAACCTTTCCAGTACCCATACTAAAAGGTCGGAGATCGAGATAGATTCCTTGTCTGGAACGCTTTCAGCAATTTGTTGCACAAATGCCGGTGGGTTCTGTTCTTGAGTGAAGCAGTAAAAAGTGTGGTGGTTCGGATACTCGGAAGTATCTGGTTGGGTTTCAATATAGCACAAGCACAATGGTATGATACATTGAAGACGAACCAGAAATCACAAAGCTTAGCTGCGCGAGGGTGCAGCGATCCGAGTCAGTCACTTCGCACAGAATATTGTCGTCCTCAGTGGCTAGGTCTGCTATACGATGAGATGAGTAGCGCAAGTTCCAGCAGTCGTACGCACTGCTAATCCGGAGGCCATCAGCGGAAACACTCTCAAAATGCTCCATGGAGGAGGCGAGATCGGCTTTGAACTTCTTGCGACCTTTCAGCTGGGAGGTCATGGTTGCGCTTTGATGGAATCGTCTGAGAGCAAGTAACCAAGTTGTTGCGTCTTCTCGAGGAGATGGTGTGCAAAACTTCAGCCCCGCACGTTGGTGAAAATGGATACCGGACGAGGAGGTTGAGCCTCGTAGTCGAAGGTTGCCGCAGTACAAAATGCTTCTACCACGCGTTGCCTTGCACTCGGGCACGTGCCTCTGTATGATAGTCGTTCCTCAGATTGAGGCTTGCAACGGTGCTGTCTCAAGCGTCGCAACTTGGCAATGGTGGCGACTGGAAATTTCGTGTTATGGAGGGTAAGCTGCAAGCAAGTCAGAAGTCAGACGCCCATGGCGGACGCGCACAAATTGTGAATCATCCATCACGGGATCGTGTCGGCGGCTATCGGAGGTTTCCGTGATGGGCGCTGGTCCCGGGCTGATAGTGGGCGCTACCGGAGAAGCGGCCGGACCGCCAGTTGGAGGCTCGGCCGGATAGAGGCCGTGTGGCCGAAGGATAGAGTCAGTGTGCAACAGGCATGGACGAAATCGAGTCTGCAGCAAATGACAACTGGCAGGCTGAAAGGGAGACTGCAACTAGCCGTGGGTCGGGAATCAAGCTCGTATTACCTTCTCTCAGCTCCCTCAAGGCTCTCAAAGGCAAGAAAAAGCCTGGAAAACAGCATGCACTCGATACGCCTGTCAAGAAGACACCCCGACCTCCAAAGTTGAAGCCAGTTAAGGAGGTTCTGACCAAATTGATCGCGCAGATCAAGAAGTATGTATTCCAAACCCAGTCTTGCATCCTCAGCTGCTCACACTTGTGGCGGACGTGTAGGAAAGACGACTATGCCTTCTTCCTCGCACCTGTGGATACCACACAGGTTCCAGGTTATACAGATGTGGTGAAACACCCAATGGACTTTGGGACGATCACCACAAAGGTAGAAAAGGGAAAATATCGGTCCCTAGAAGAGTTTGCAGTATGTGCAACATCCAATGAACGTATTTTTGTGCAGCTGATGTAATTGCTCCTCGTCAGTCCGATGTACGTCTAGTAACTGGCAACGCAAAGTTGTTCAACCCGCCAGGGTCCATATACTACACAGAAGCGGACCGAATAGAGGCCTATGCACTCAGCCACATATCCAAGGCAGCTGCCACAGTTATAGAGTACGAGACGGACTGGAACATAGACGTGGAGCATGACGATGAACACGGGCCCAACGAAGACGGCGAAGACGGCAAGGATGGTACAAATGCTCGGGGGACGCCTATGGACGTGGATGGAAGCGTACGAGGTCGCTCGCCGTCCGTGCAATCTAGCATGCCTGCTGCCGGTGCCCGACGGCAAGGTAAAGCCAAGAAACAGCCCGGCCAGATATCCGAGACTATCGAGGAGGATGGCCATCTACCTGGACACAAAGATGGTGTCGGACAGTTTCCTCCAAACTCTGACTTTGCTGAACTCATGCTCGCCTTGAAGCTGAAAGGTATTTTCATTTCTCACCAATCATCAAGTAATCCTCATAGTTCGTTCAGGCAAGCGGTATCGTACGAAGAAGGAACGATTGCGTATGGAGAGGGGTGGTCCTCCTTACGCTGCCGACGGCAGTCTTGACTACCCAGAAAGTAAGATAGGTTCTCTCTGTGTCGCCAACGTTCGCTCACGTCACCACTATTAGTGGAAGATCCTTTCAGTATATTATCTGTATTCCTACCAGACCCTCCATCTAAACCCCTCCTGACCCCGCTATACCCTACACTACCACCGAACGACCCCTCAGAGCCTCCCTTCCCTATGCCCGTGAACCTCGATCCTGAGAGACCACTACCTCACATTCATATACCGCCCAGCAGCAGTACATCTCAACAAGCCTCATCCAGCAAAGTCAAACCCAAACGCCGACATTGGACCATCACCCGGAACACTACAAGTCGATATCGAGCGCGTGATCGGGAGGATGACGACAACAACGCTAACGTCCCGCCTCCTTGGAAAACACCTCGAGAGCCGCATGCAGTGGATTGGGGCACATCTGCTATACTGGTGGATCGGCTCGCGAGCGAGTTGCGGGTGCAGGATGTCGGTGCTAGCCTTGGTTCTCCCGAGAAACTGAATGAGGCTTTGCGAGGTAGTTTGCAGAAGGACTTGGGAGGTGATTATAAGTTGATGGCCGATCTGGAGGTTACAGATAAGCCCTGGCAGGAGGATTATTGGCAATCCAGGGCATTGCAGGCGGAGGATTACATCACCGACGTTGTCTACGGCGGACCAGACGGGCTTGCGTATGTCAGAAGTCTTGCAGAGTTCACTCAGCGTCCGGAGGATATGGTGCGTCAATCAGTCCTCTTCCAATATTTGCGTGTCTATCCGGACACACACGGACATGATATTCATTCTAACAAACAACTCTAATCTTTCTTTGCAAATTCGACCGATAGGAATTCCACGATGGCGGGACAGGACACCATGCGCTGGGTAAACCGCTAGCTAAATGGGTCGAACAAAACGTTGTAGATCCCGTAACAGGCGGCCGCCACAGACTGCTGCGGGAAACAGCCCGATGCCTCAACCGCCCGGGGACCTCTCTCGACCCACTCGTATCCAACCAAGTCAATCTCTCGCTCAACCTCTACCCTCGAGCGCGTCGACATTTATACGAGCTCCGACAAATCTCACGACACAAGCTCGACATGGCCGCGCTCATTCGTCATCCGAGCGAGTTGTTCTTGGCAGACGACGAATGGGCCGGGGCTACGTATATCAAAGAACAAAAGGCCAAGTTGGATGAGGAGAAGGAGAGAGAGTTGAGGGAGTCTCCGGCGAAGAACGCTGCTGATTATCTGTCGTTTGCGATTCAGGCCCATCGGGAAGCTGAAGAAGACGAACAGGCGACCGAGGAGAAGGGCAAGGGCAAGATGAAGCAGCATGTACCAGAAAAACCCGAGATGTTGGCTTACGCTCTGAATTACTCCGTTGAAACCATCGCACAGCTCTCTGCGAGGCGGTCAAAGAAGAGAGATCGGGGCACGATGGAGGCTGAGGAGAACAAGCCGGATGTTGTTCCGCAAGACCCGAAGAGCGAGAAGGGTGAGGGCATGGAAGGGCAGGAACCGGAACCAAGTCAGGAGCAAGAGGAACCGGCGCAGAAGAAGATCAAGACTGACGAAGAGGACGAGGACGAGAAGATGTTGCACAAGTTGAGGATGAACCTGTTGGCGTTGGCGAAAAGGGCACCTCTGGATTATGTGGCGAGGCTACCCGCTGAACTGGTTCCATCGCACATTCGCGCCTTTGTTCCAACAATAACCAACCCCATAACGACCCAGTCTCAGTCGAGCTCTTCATAGACTTCCTGTTCTTCACGCATCTCTCCCTCCTTCCGTTCGCGGCTTCACTTGCACCCTGGCATATCAACATCACTTCCATTCCGGATCCCTTTTCCGCCACTTCCTCTTCCTTCGCAGAACACACTTGCACCACATGGTGCCGAACGATGCATATGGACGTTTTTGTTTTGCATGTTGTATCGTTATTTTGTAATGAATAGAAAGAACCCTTCTGTCTCCATCGCGATTGTGCAGGGTCTTAGACAGAACCGGCAGGGTCCTGAACAATCATTAATCATTGTTCGTTGTACATGTCTGATCAGTACAGGCCTAAACGTTCATCTCAACTTCAACAGGACCAGACGGCCTCAGACGTTCAAAGGTAAAAAAAAGGTATCATCTCATTCATAGGGCTAGTCGTAAATCTATGACAATCAGAATACTACTACTAGTAGGAGATCGTGAAGGTGCCGTTATCCTTGACGGAAGCTAATACGTGAACGTAGTACAGTAGTCATCAAGGGGGTCGTGGTAGATAGTACGTACGTATACTTTTCGAAGGGGCACTGAGGGGTATCAATGAAAAGTAGTGAGAAGACGTGAAATAAGAATAACGTGGAAGTCTAACGTTAACGCAGAAAGAGACATCGGGGGTATCAGAGTGGGATGAAAATGAAATCCAATTAGCTCCATTATTAGGAACAAACAAGGAAGATGCCAGTAAAACAACAGAGCAAACAGCGAGGGATAACTGTCCATCAACGAGGGAAAAACGGAAACTTTGAATAGCAAGAACACGAGAAGTTATAACGATACAGGTTCCGAGCGAGGATGCCGACCAGTGAGAGAACTGCCAGGGATGATACATGACAAAATGCTCCGAACGAGCATATCTGCGCTCGCCCGTCGCGCCCCTTCAGAATTAGACTGATAGCATTATAGGTGCGGTATCTGGATTATGATGATGCAAGCGGTGATGATGGAGCAGGTGAGATGAAGGCGTGCGATGGTGGCGACCACCTGCGGTGTTCGGTCGCACAGCGGCGGAGAGGGTCGAACTATTGGGAGGAGGAGGCAACACATATGCTGGATGCATGGGCACGGCGGTGGGGGCTGCTATGAACGGAGGCATCATCGGTTGCATTACCGTTGGCAATGTTTGTGTCGAAAAACTTCCAGCGGGATGGGTGGTTGCGGCGAGAGCGGGAGGGATGGAATACAAGAATGGAAGCGGTGGCATACGTGGTACGGTGCCACGAATCTGCGGCGGTGGAAGTGGTGCGGATGTTGCCGGCTTATTGTCACGATATGGCGGGCGAGAAACGTTAATATCTGGTGGCGCAGACCGGAAATATGGTGGAGGCGCGAGAGTGGACGCTCCAGCTTGAGCAGCTTCAGTAGTATATGCCGCCCAGGCCACCCGCAGAGCCAAACTGATAGCATGCCTCATCCGATGGCGAGTCTGCTCCATCACTTCCTTCGGATACCAGTCGTAGCCCATTGCGCTACAAGCCTTCTTCAACCAGTCTTCCATGATCGTCTGAGTCCATTCTACTCCTTGTGAGCGGAATCCCAGCGTGAGGATGTGGGCGATATCGGTAGGGTCGTCTTTTTGATATCGTACAAGTTTGAGAGCGACCGCCCAGGGCCAGGTCACACCGATCAGGAGTAGTCCCTGAGAAGAATAGATGGTGTTCATGGCTATGTTGCTTGGGTTTATTGCATCATAATAGATGGGATCGTAAGAGCGCCCCTTGGAACTGAAGTCAAACATAGAATTGAGTTAGTGTTGGTTCTTCCGAACAACAGAATCATGATCATGACAACAGAAATGTTGGGGGAAGATGCTGAAAAAAAAGCTGAAACACGAACTCACTCTTTTGCCATGGGAAGAGCTACATCGGCGTGGGCATTCATCCAGTCTTCCCCTAGACCGAAATGCTTTGCTGTCGCTCTGATACACTTGTTAAGACGAGCTTCGGCGTCGTTACATCCCTTCTGCTGCCACTCTGTGACAAAGGACCTGAGACAAAAGTCAATGTCCCGAGTGGATGTCCGACAGGCGAGTTTGGGATGTAGAACCATTACAGCTCCACCATGAACCACGATGTGAACCTGACGTCCAAAGGCTGCCAAGAGCCGCTCAGAAAGGTATTCGAGGATATCGGGGAGATTGCTGCGCGTAAGGAGGACAGTGTTGTGTTCGTTGAGCCGAGGCATCCTGGGTGGAGATGAGTGATGTTTGCGGAAGAAGAGTAGCAAAGAGAAAGCGAGGGAGGCTGAAGGTGAGAAGTTATAAGAAAGAGTGCCCCGAGAAGTCGCGCACAGGTTATTGTGAACTTGTGAAGTGCCACTGGCACGGGGTATATCATTAAAATGAAGATGAAGAGGGGAATGCACGAAGGAAGGAGGACAATAGCCTCGTTGTTTATATATCTCGGTACAACTTGTGATCACGGTAGGCTCCAGGGTCTGTGACGGACTGAATTCAGGAATGATTGTTGCCTGTTGACGCGGCGTTTGGCGCTGCATCTTGCATCTACGGGGATACTTGAGAAATCTATTTGACTGAAACGCGTGGGTTCCTCATGTTCTTGCACTGCCTTGCCCAATTGGTCAGTCTGGGATCTCATAGGTAAAGCGAGAAGAACATAGCCTTATAGTGCAAAATCGACTCGGTCCCTGCTCGAGTTCACTCCTGCGGCGATGAAGCCCTCGCTCACCGCTCTCCGAAGGTGTCCTTTTCGCCTTCAGCTGGCGGCGGAAGGTGACGACCGCCAACACTTGGCGCCTGCCAGTCGTTCGGTGTTTGGCGAGGTACTCAGTGGCACTGCCAAAAGCAGATGTCTTTGTTGTTGTATTCAGTCGAGTTGGACAGGGTTGGACTGCTGTATTACGGTTACGCTCTGGTGTCCACCTCTTCGACAGTACCCTGTGATCGTTATGCCTGCCGAGTAACTCAATTGAATCCGGCTCGAGACAAAACATCCTATGAACGAGAACTTCCCACCAGCGCATCGCAGCTGGAAACTCGATGGAGACCTGACTCACTTCCAGACAAGGCCCTGAATAAGAAGCTACTTGAGGAAGATTTTTCGAGTGAATACCCTGTACAGGGCTGATGGTTGTGTTCAATAATCCCTGTGTGGGCAATTAGTGTGATTCTTGGCGGATGACTTACCCCTAATACAGCTCAAGACAAAGGCGAGCCTCGAGGAAGCCGCACGATGAATTGGCATATGCGGATTGCGCACCGTATATGAGCCCCTAACTGATAGGAAAGCTGTGCATGTGCGATACCTCCTCGAGATCGCACAGGCACTAAAAGAACTGTGCAGAACTCCAAGGTACGCAGATGTCAAGTATACTAGCACTAAAAGGGTCAGGTCGCTGCAGGAGATGTACTCTGTCGATCATTGGAGGTTAGAGTCATCGGGGAAACCTGGCACAAGATTATACCAGGAAGATCCATCTTGGAGGGGTTTAGGGTATGCGTCTCTCAAACTAGGCGCAGTAACTCAATTGCGACTCAACTTCGAACTCTGCAATGGGAATTGAAATGAGTGACAATGAGCTTCTCCAAGTCATGGCTAGAGAAGATGCGACTCACCATTGCGAAAGCCCTGCGGAGTCGGAGACGTTTACCGGTCAATCATAGAAGCTACAGTGGACTCCATTCAGTCTTAGCGGAGAATTCATCGGCATTGAAACTGTTCTACGGATCCTATGAACCTACATATTCACGAATACAGATGGGGTTCTCATATGGTTAACTTACACCGCTTACCGCAGCCCGGATATGAACTGCCTAGTGTAGCTCACAATGCAAACTTCACTCTTCTGCTTCCCCTTCGTTCTCGTGGTGGTGTGTCTCGACTTGCGCTGCGCTTGCATCTTCGGCGACTTCAGCCGGATGGCGGCGACGCCAATCATTCAGGCCATGTTCAAATGTTCTGTCGTCCAGCCCGCGACTGACAAGACAGAATGTCACGCCTGGAAGACATTGGGCGGAGCCACCGTGAGTCACGACCGTTCGGAACATGCGACATTGAGAAAAGCGATGGGAATTATTTTCAACGTACCAAGTGATTCCACCTCTTTGTTCCGATGCTCATCGTCGAAAAATAACTGTAAAAAAGTTGAAGAATAGAGTTCTGTCGCAGGGAGAATCCACTAAGCAGGATGACTCACCATCTCCGAGTAGGGGATCCCGGTTTTCTGGTGCAATTTCTTGAAGTGCGTGATCTTTGAGCCTGCAAATGCAATTCAATGCTATGATGCGCAGCACAGACGCAGCCACCAGGAACGTACCGGGATATATTTCCTGTTGGTCGAAAAACTTGATAGCAGGCGTAGGAGATTCTCCTTTGTGACCTGCGGGCGGAGGTACCAACAAGAGAGAAAGTGCTTGTCGGGCGCTGCAATGCGTGCTCAGAATAGAAGAGAAGAGAAGCACACCGCTGATAAACACATACAGAGATGGCGCAGAGGTACGAGAGCACGCTGCGATTATAACTCCTGCATTGCGCAGGCGGTGTAGAATTTCTGGTACATCGCGATAGAATGATATTTTTTCGCCGTGTCTGATTGCGAATTGTCATTGTTACACAGCCGGATATGCATACAGTCAGCAAACCACCACAGTTTGCTGAGTGGCATGACATACCTATCCTTGACGACGTTGAGTGCATTGCCATCCCTTTTCAACGGGGCTGCAATTCGAAGTGAAGGTTAGGCAACGAACAAAGTATCGGCAATGCCTCCTACGACATACGGGTAACGTGGGTATCTATCCACAGATCCCACAAAGTATAACTGTCCTAGACAATGTCATCGTTTGTTGGTTCGCACCATGAAACATCAACAAGATCCAACAGTGAAACACGTACTCAAGATCAAATGCGACAAGTTTTGGCAGTCGGCTTGTCATCTCTATTGTTAGTGAGGTCTAGAAGTTGTTGGACGATATGATCACGACGACCTGAGATAATGAGTGCTACAAAACTGATTCTTACTTATGTTGTGCTGAGAACCGAAACCCGAGGCGCTTTGATGGCTAATTGAAAGGATGAGGACCCGGAGGAGGACGAGGACAAGGACTCGTGGCAGCTAGAAAACGTGATATGTGGGCGCCTATGACACAATCCCTTCTTCCCATCATTCCGTTACGTCCGTTAGTAGGAATGCATCCATCCAAGTTCAACAAGTTTGTAACAACGATAACAACGACCAACTCCATCTGAATGATCACAGGTATCGTATGGACTTGAACTTCAAGTTGACATCTATTGACTACAAGTCTTAGGTTGATCTAATATTTTGTGCGAAAAGTACGATTTATACCCGTCTTGATCTGTTTTCGCAATGACCGCGAGAGCACCTAGTAGTCCACCTCCCAAACGAATCAAGCTTGAGCCTGCCCTGTCCCCATCCCTGAATTCACAGAATGGCGTGAATGAAGGGGATGTGGAAGATGAGAATGTAGAACAATGCAGCATTTGTCTGCAACCTATCGCGGATCGTACTGTCGTCCCAACGTGTTCCCATGAATTCTGTTTCGAATGCCTCTTGATATGGACGGGTAAGTGAACATCTGCTCACACCATGCAGAGCTACCTGACCGTCCCATAGATCAATCTCGCAGATGTCCGCTTTGCTCACAAAACATAGGGGATTACTTGATACATCATATCCGGTCCAAATACGATTTCCAGAAACACTATCTGACGCCTCTGCGTACATCTCCAAAGCCTCAGCCTCTACAGCCCACTGAACAGACTGGAGTCAGACGAAACATCTCTCGAAGAGAAGTTGAATGGGGTCGTAGAGTGCGAAGAGAGCGCGACATTATCGACCAGCTCGACAGAGCTATAGAGAAGCGGAGGTGGGTTTACAGACATCGACTGTATGCCAAGGTAACTACGTGCGGTTATAGGATGATGATGCATCACTTACCCTACCGATCATCAGCATGTTGCATCCAATCCATACACCCGTTATCGACCGTTCCCTACGCCAGCCCAGTTTGCGGCGAATCAAGACTTGATTACTCGTGCAACTATATTCATCCGGAGAGAGCTACAAGTGTGGGGTTGTCTTGACGTTGAGGTATTACTCATTTCACATGCCGCTGCGATCGTATCATTGACTATTCATTCTCTTCATCCCGCCTGACCAACCTGGTGACCCTGCCTGCAAATGCAATGTCCATATCAATTACCATGGTAGTTTCTCACTACGTTTACCGTATCTCTTATGAAATCCATCGATATCCGTTCTGAGCCCGCTATCAAGTTGCTGGCGGAATTTCTCGACATGGATACAGAACATGAACTGCAAGTCAGTGGTAGCAACGACCGTCCACGAGCCAACGCCGAACACTTTGCACATGGTAAGTAGATGAACTGTTTTTGCGCAGTTTGACTGTCTCTATTTGGTGAAATGTTCGCTCCAGCCAAACCCGAACACCTCTTTCATTTGTTACCATGCCTACGTTCTCACACACGACATACTCTAACTTACTGAACTTAGAGCTCTATTGCTACCTCCGCTCTCCATACAGGGATCTTTCCGTGTACGACTCAGTTGTTCAGGTAATTTCGCGTCTATTACTCTCAGTGTTCGGGATGTGGCTGAGCGATTTGCAATCTCCTATAGTATGACGTACCTGAGGATGTCCCTTCCCCAGTATACCACCACACCAGCAGACGGTGGCACTCCGAATCACGGTCGCCGTCTGAACATCGCGCGCGTGCACGTTCAAATTCGCGGTCCCGCTCCCGACCTCGTCGTCGGGGAGAACATTATTCTGAAAACCCGTCATCTATACATCGCTCTCGAAAGCCCTCTCGAGAACGAGGGCGTTCTGACCCTGACCGCACGCGAGCGCCACAGAGGCGATCTAGTTCCTCGTCGTCAGGTCGGTCAGCGTCTTTTAGGCGGGAAGTCGATGTGCGAGAATATGAGAGGCAGCGGAGCACGCATAGTCACAAGGCGAGAGATATGAAGGGCAAGGGACGAGCGATTGACGTTGGGATCAACCAAGATGTGTCAAGGAATAGGACACGCAGTCATCGAGAAGACTCCAATGCTGAATCTGGACCACCGAATCCTATTAGTGAGCGGTCTATCCGCGAGGCATCTCCCTCCAGTATAGGCGACGCCGAAGAAAGAAGTTCGTTCATTGAAGCACGGAATCCCGCGTCCGCTTCATTGCCTCGCACTAAGGAACCGTCCGCAACACGTCCGTCTAATGAACCCAAGTCTCGCAAAATCCGCAGCCCATGGGAAACCTTGCACACGCATCTTTCTAGAGCCACATCCTCGTCCGGCACACAAAGGCATGTTGCCGAACATTCTGCATCGTTGCACGCCAGAAGTGGTTCTCCACAGGCGTACGGAACAGGCCAACAGCCTGAACGCTGCAAGCCGTCCTTGCTGGCCCGTTTATCAGATGCTCTACCGTCGCCTGCTTCTGATTTGAATAGAGAAGATGACAAGAACCTTTCTGAGGCTTCTGGCGAGTCTCGTCTGGTCGATCGTCCGAAGGTCACTGTCGGGCATGCCGGTTCTCAGGAAACACTTCCCATCAAATTGTCAGCCCCCGAAATCATGGCACGGACACGAGCCAGGTTAGCTCGGCTTGCTCGCGAGACGTCGCATCCTTCTATAGGCCATGAGCACGAGCAACATCAGGCCGAGCCTAGCCTGACAAGCCGCTCAGCTGCCATAGACGACATCCTGACAATTTCCTCGTCGTCTACGACCCCCACCATTCTTTCTGTCTCCGACAACGACAACGGCGATCAGAACGTCCGACAAAGGCAAACGACGGCGACGTTGCGCGAAAAGCTCCTGAGCAAGTTGGAGGCGGAAAAGGCGGCTCAGCAAAGTGGAGCTTCGACAATGGACGGTCGTGTAGATTGGCAGCAAGAGGACAATGCTGATGCTAACCCATGCAAAGCTCCGAGGACATCCTCCGATAATATTGATCGCGGAGCCAGTGCCGTGGTCGACCGCATTGACACCGAGATGAAGGAGGCCAGGCTCCGTAGTCAAGCACAATTGCGTGCAAAGCTTGCAGCCGAGAAACGAATGGCAATTGACCAGTCGTCTGACCGATTCTCCTCTTCCCGCGGAGGAGGTGATCATCACGGGAGGAGCTCCTTGGGGCGGAGTTGAGGGAGAAGAGGGCTTGAATGTAGCGTGAATGAATAGTAACTTCCAGTATCTTGGTATCTCAATCCCTGTTTCGCTCAGCTGCGGAAGATCGACAAGGATATATCTGATCAATTGAGCCATGTCAATCGGTCTTGTAACTTCTGACAACAAATTGATTCACAATGTGCGGTACATTAAGGTCTATGCTATACAATGTACATGGTTGGCACGGTAAAAGGTTACTACTAATGACGGATGCGACTTCAATTGAAGTATTAGGGGGGATTAAAAGGATCGGCAGGCCGGGCAATGGGCGACCAGTTGAAATTAGAACGAAGGCTGTTACTGTAGCTGGAAAAGTGATACAACTAAATTAAAGCTGTAAGGATAGGAGATAACGGAAACATTATCGAGACGAGTATTGTATCGATGAAATTCGTGGAAAAGACGTGGAACGTGAGACGAGCGTGAAGAGAATCAGTACACCAGTACAACAATATGGTAGTGCTTGATCTTATTGGTCTGCATCGTGTTGTCTGAACGTATCCCGGGTAGGGGGGCGTGACGAGGAACTCGGTGCGGATGGACCAGGCAAATCGCCTGGGTGGAACGATGATGGTGCGCCAATGCGCAGAGACTCGGACTGAGTCCGAATAGGCGGGAGTACAATGTTTGCTTGCGAGTCCGCATCGTTGTCGTGAAGTAGATTGGTCAAGGAAGGTAATTGCGTCTGTGGCGCGTAGACGTGTGTGGGCGTGTGAGGCGGATAGGAGTGTTCCGGTGGATAGTATGTGGGGCTCGTCGGACTAGCATGAGATGTGGTGGGACGACTGAAGGGCGAGAAAGAGGGATCGTCCCAGATAGGTCGAGGCTCGAGGGTAAATGGCGGAGGAATGTAGGGCGGCGCCGAATGCGCGAAGGGTGAGTCAGCAGTTGGTGTTGAAGCGGGAAAGCTTCGTCCAGCTGACGATGGATGAAGCGGAGGCGCGGACGCCAGCGATCCAAACTGCGTAGATAGACGAGATTCAACGGCAGAGGTGGGTGCAGACCGCGGAGGACTCGGGCTGCCAATACGGAGAGGTGGAAGGACAATGCGGGAGCCTTCCGCTTCAACGCCCCGTCTTCCGAGCAGTGTCGGAGTTGTCCCTAAACGGGACGTAGTTTCAGAAGAGGTATGAGGTGGAGAGTGCTGCCCATAAGGTGCGGGATACAATGGTCGGTCGGCTGGGTAGGGCATACCGTATTGTTCAGCAGGAGCTGGATATGTGGACGGTGCAATTGAACCCGGTACACCGGGTCCAGACAGTTGGGGGAGTGGTCCGGAAGATCCTCTGAATCCCTCTGAGGCATATGAATCTCGATGAGCGTACATCTCAGCCCCTGTACTTGAGGGGCCTTGAGAAGAGAAGGGCATCGGCTCGGGGCCGGTCAGTCCTGCAGGACGTTCTTCGCCTGTTACGCGTTGCTGGCCAGACGGACCCGCTCGGGAAGACAGGTCCCCCAATGGGACATTTGTATATGGGCCGTACTGCGGCGGACGAGACAGTGGCGGGGCATTTTGCCCCCGTGGACGTCTTGCCTTCTGACGTTGGTTCTGTGGCAAATATGTAAGGACTTACGTTTCGTTTGGACGAAGAGAGAACTTGCCTGGAACCATATCTACAGAACAACATCAGTTTCGATGGACTATAGGGGGCATATGGAGGACAATGACGTACCTGGACTTTGCGGGCACTCAACCCGATGCTACGACCAACCTCCTCGCGCATTTGAGTAGTGGGGAAACGAGACTATAGGACGTTTAGATTAGGACCCGGGAATAAGAGGGTGGACCCACCTGAGCCAAGAGAGCATGAAGAACGGCAGCTTGCTGGGGCGTCGTTAAAGTACGTGTTCGTTTCTTCTTGGGGGGAGGTGCAGGTCTTTCCTGCTCCCCCTCGGCCGGTTGACTCGAACCAGCCTCCATTTCAGTATCTGCCATATCTCCTTGGGAGGAAGAAGCAGAGGGGCTAGAGCGTTTGACCTCCTTTCCTTTGCCCTTGCCCTTGCCTTTGTCGTCTTGCTCTTTCATGTTAGCGTGTGTGTGATAGGCACCGGAGAGTAATATGAAGAGATGAGCGGAGGGACGCCAACGGGATGCGAAGTTGAAAGCTATTTGCTATGTCAATGAGTGGTGCACGTCGTGGAAAAGATAGGAAGCAGTGGCAGCGATAATCTGGGAGTGTAGAGAGCGAATCGTAGTTATTAAGTCACGGATTAGGGAATGTGTAGGTTTAGAAGTGATATGACGAAGGAGGGATTAACCCTCTAGAGGCAGTGATACAAGCAAAGGAGGGAGGGAAGTTCAGAACATGGGAGGAGACGAGAAGCAAACCTGGAGCACTGGCGCAAGTTCAGCGCACGGGCGGGCAAATGTAGTGGCAAGTTGCAGGGGGAATCTGGATCCCGATTTGCGGATCTGCATATGAATTGTTGAGGCAACGACGACATAGAAGCGAGAACATCATCTGTCGCTATGAGGGAATACGGCATAAAAAGAGAGCCCCTGGCTTTCGCGCCCCTTGCCATTGGTTTCCGAAGCTCACCGCGGCAAGCTATACCGTTCTCGGTCATAACGGGCTCGTGACAGTTGACTCACCGAGCACCGATCGAGAGCGTTTAGGACATTTCCCCAGGCATCGTTACTATGCATCCATACGCGAGATTACTTTTACGACGTTTTCGAGCTATCCGTATGCGAGCATACTGGACATCCAGGAAACTGCAAAGCACAGTCCAGCTTGAAGTCTGGCTCGACTCGGTGGCAAGGCCGGCATGAGTAAACGGGAAGCCCTCGCGTAAAATTCGCTCACCAACTACATGGTTGCTAAATGGTTGTTTCTGGTTGCCCAATTGATGTATCGTTCGCGAACACGCGGTAGCCATTTATGGCGATTTATTCAACCGCCTTCCCCAGATTCGCGCTCGCGCTAATCCCGATATCGGCGCGGGTCCTGGGACCAGGTACCTGGTCGACCTTCCTCCGGCTCCGGCTCTGTCACCTTTCAACTCGCCTCGCTGTGACGCTGTCGCTCTAATGTTTTCTTCTACCAGTGAGGTCGTCAACCCTGCAGACTTTGTACGATGAGTCTGTGGTTTGCTGACAATGTACCCCTATGACAGCAATGCTTGCGTTAACGTACACCTTTCAGAAGCGTCCAGGCCTGGTACTATGGAAACAGCGAAGATAAAGCCCACCTAACTACCAGAGGTCTGGGATTTCGCCGAGCGCGTCATGTTGCTTCCGCGGTTGACAACATCCGAGGCATGCTGCACACGCAATGTGGGTCGTCATGCACGCACCATAGTGCCGCTCATTAACTCATGGCTACTCTCTGGGGTCCGAGGGGCATGGGACGCAACCAAAGTACCTATACAGGTGCCCGGTATGGCCACTTGGACTGATTCAGTCACCAAGCTGTATTAGAGCGTTGAAGGAAGCATGAGATGCTTCACGACTAACTCCTGCCAAACCCCACCCAGGGACGGAAAGCCAACTGGACAGCGGCTGAATCAGTGTGTGACAATCTCGCAAATCGAGCGACGAGAGACATGCACGTCCCTCGAAACGGAATGCACGCTGTATCGATGGTGGTCGTACGTATTCTTGCACAGCTGGACCCAAAACAACGGTCAATTACTTTGTGAACGTAATGGAGAGCGCTGATACATACGCCGATAAGTGGCTCCGCTCTGCGTTCGAGGACAAGGTATTCTGCAATTCTTTCAATTGCGAAGTCATTCATTGCAAGGTTTGTTATGAACGGGGTTCGATGTCAATACCATGATTGAATTTGGCCTTCAACCCGAATAGTCCGTATGCTGTAGCAGTGGATACGAAGACTGCGGAACACCTAGTTCAAATAAGAACCATTATACCTTTCATCTGTGAGAGATTAAAGGCAGTGGTGATTCATTTTCTTTTATTAACGGAACGCGCTCGTCGTGGAAGCATATGGTCAGTGTAGATAATAATTACTCACAATGACAGTAATAGACTTTATGGATGATGGTCGCCATCGAGCGGAACGACGAGGGTTTCCGTAGACCTCGACTAGCCGTACTTCGCCCACTTCCGCTTGTGAGATAGCGGCGTTCAGTAGCACGCTGTATGTTGCACGAGTGTCTTGGGCCCGCTGACTAAGATCGGATGAGCAGGTGGACACCTGTGAACACACTGGGGGACGATCAGAAAACTCGCTCCTTCCAATACCGGGTATCAACAAGGAAGCGACACCGAGCCTCGAGGTATCATCGTGTATTGACGAACGATGGTCCTGCTTGGTCCTGGCGCGACTGGCGCGATTGTCGGTCGCTTTGCCGTCGGTGTGCGCCTGGTAAGTATTATATCCAAATCGAGATTGATGTCATAGAAGATGGAGGAATTCCTTCGACTCTGAGATGCCTCGAACCTTCACTGTCAGTGTCACAGTGTCAGTGCCAGTGTCAGTGTCGATTTCGTAGTCACGTGCCTCCTAACCTGACACAGGTCCTTGAGGTTCGAAACAGTATTTGTACGTATACGTACCTTTCCAACGGAAGCAATAATTATGATATTGCAACAGAGTTTGGCGAACAAACACTCTGTATGCTTCATATGTAGTTGCGAGAGAATCCGAGAAGTCGGGACGAATACACCTGGATTCATCTGGTACCTACGACCAAAGCAGCGTATGTGACGGAGGAATCCAGACGTATGCGTTGTTGCGGTCGGCTGTGAACACTGCGGCTGAAACAACGGAGTTAGAACCGTCGTCCAACTCGACGGTAAGCGAAACCTAGCCGTTAGGCGCAGATTTCACGGTGTTCGGGGAAGAGCACAACTCCTCCGTGAACTATGAGCTCACTTGCGACCACATACGCAGTGCATATACTTGTATAGAGCTGCAAGACCTACGCACCGTGAATTAAGATGAATCCTTCCGTCTCGGACAAAGTCTAGTAATTCTGCCCTGAAACGCCCCTCATATACCTACGACACTCATGATCGCCTGACAGGAGATACGGCTTGAATATACCAGCTGTATCGATCTAAGTTACTTTGTACGAACTGAAATCGAGGTGAGATGTACCTCAGGTGCTATAGGGTGAATGGACGCCACTGTGAATTTGTCCTGAAAGTTCACAGTGACGATGATTCCGCAAGTTCGGCGGTTTTTATACTGGCGGACTATTTACTCACCGAACCTACTATAGCTTCCGCAGGCTTCTTCCGCGACGGCGATGTAAATAGAGCAGGCAGCCTATGCCACGGTGTTTTCTCAGCTACTGTATGTAGGATATGGCATTGAATTCTTGGATAATTACTTGAGGATCTGTTGTCGCATAAAAGTAGTCCACAAAATAGACATTTAGTCTGTCCTGGATGCTTTGGATGTCTGAGATTCGCCTTTGAGCAGTCTATGCCGTATTACAGAGCCAAGTGCCGATACAGTATAGCTAGTTTGCAGGATACGGCGGAGGGCATCATACGGTGGAGGAAGAGCAGCGGAAGAAACCGTAAGCCCAAAACCGTCGGCCTCGGAAGCGCCGGTCAAACATCGTCAGAATTAACACGATCACGAGACCGTGACATACGCGACAGGTCACCACTCGCGCGTGAGATGCGTGACCAGGAGCTTTCTCTCTTGTTTCTCCATACCGCAACTCACTCTGATCTCTCGACATGGTCACGCTACCCACCTCACGCTACAATATAATAACTAGGTGTCCTGTAAAGTGGACCGTAACACAGGAGAAGTCCATCGCTGCAGACTTTCCATTAGACATAGCAGAGGAATCCCTAGAAACATTCGTTTCGAGGGTATACCAGCAATTCTTATTCTTGCCAGACGTTAGCGTTTCCTACGCTGTATGTATCTGAAATTATGCTGATGCTGATTTCGTCCAGTCCATTATGCCCCTTCGGATGTTTGTCCCAGCCATCAAACGACTGCCGCAACATAATCGATCCGAAATACAGGAGACCTCGACGACAGAGCAGCAATTCCGCAAACTATTGGAATCCCTTCTTCTTACACCACGTACTTGCTCTCAGAAGTATCAAACACGTGTGCCGGAGCTATTGGTCGATGAAGAGGCCCCTCCGACCCTTGAAGCTCACATGCTTTGGTATGGGGCTAAATATGAGAAGATGGACGCGGATGAACAAGTTAACGACGAGGAGAATGCGCAGGCTGAGGAGAAATGGAAACTCGCCTGGCTTGAACGCTTGGAGCAACGCGAGTAAGTCTCCATCAAATACCTGGCATAGCTGAAGCTTACATAGATGCCCATCAGAGTCCTGATTCAAATCCTACTACACTTTCTGATCCTTACCCTTCCAGAGCCGGAGCAGCCCAATAGTCCCCTTACTCCCGACCCTCAACCACCTACCTCGTCGCCCCGAAAGCGGAAAAGGAAATCCGTACCACCCGACACTGCATTATCCAATGATGCTGTTGAGGATCGTCTCGAATCCTTCATGGATAAATTATGCATGTGGCAGCTCACGGGTGCCCTTGATGATCCCGCGCAAGGCAACCAACCTAAATCTCATCGACCTAACGCAAAGGGGAAACAAAAAGCTGTAGAGGAACGCGACTGGATGCAAATTTTCTGCGAAGACGTTGTGGAACCTTTGTACGTTGCATTTGAAATCATTATTTCATGTGATGGCTAATATTCGGCTTCGGCTTGGATAAGGTTCAAAAATCGCCTATCTGTTCATTGCGGCCTTTTACGATCAAAGGTTTTCCCTAGCTCTCCCTTCTCTGATACAGAATCAGACACCAGTCCCTCGTCTCCAAGACTCACAGCCAAACGGCTGAAATCATCAGCTTCTTCTCGCCGACAGTCTCCGCTCCCATCACAGAGCCAGAGCAAGACAGTACAAACGTCCTTAAACCGTTCACGCTCACTCTCGGTAACGTTGGAAGAAGAACGGGAACGGTCGCGCTCCGTCGGTGTCGGTCCCATGCGAAAGCGTGTGCTAGTGCGGGAAGTTAGCATGACCACGGCGTTCAAGAGCAAGAGCAAAGATAAGACGTTGAAGAAGCACGAATCTCAGCAGAAGATGACCGTCCGCAAGACGGCCGAGAAGCGCGAGGGCGGTGAGGTAACGAAGAAGAAAGGGGTCGACAAAGGGCGGACGTTGGTCGCTGCGACTCCGGCGAAGTCAAGGATCCAACCCTCCACTCAGATCCGTCCCATGCATGGATCACAACCGACTAGTTTCATGCAAGCCCTCCTGGAGGGGGATGATGATGATGATGACGGATGGTCGCCGGATGCCCTTCCAGACACGCAGGCTCATGGAATATGGGACTCACTCGGTGATGACTTGGAAGGTATAGAGGAGGTAGGGACACCTTCAAAGCCTAGAGTGGGAGGACGAGTGTTGGTGTCTGACACCCCGACGAAAGCCCGTTGATTTGACTATCAAGAAGACTATCACCTTGTAAACTATCGTATCGCTTTTGGAACTACGGACTCTCACTAATTCTCCTGCATGCGACATTACCAAGAGTCCACACCCCAATAGCGTCGAACCGAGCGCGAAGGTCAACACTAACAACTGCCTTTTTGAGCTGCTATATAGGATCCGGGGCAAACATTGAAACGCATTGAATTGCATATACGTATATGATACCGTGACCAGCTTGGTGATGGAAATTCATTCCAGTAGCACAGGTTGCTATAACCTTCTATCGTACGCTGATATCCTAACCAAACATCTCTCAATCCCGAGTCACACAATTGTGGCCCATTTTCCTTTCAGGGTCAGGTAAGTACTGTATAGAAGTTGCTGCCGATTCAGGCCGTACCTCAATCTTTCCTTTTCCATGATCACTTTGGCTGAACTTTGACAGGGGGAATCGACGTGTACGTAGTAAGTATACCCAAGCATATCGATAATTTGCCGCACCTGGTTCTATAAGGTTCAACGATGGTATGCATGCGTACATCCACTCATTACATGTTAGCGGGGCTTATGTTATGTGGTTCGAATAGAGCGAGTCTCCTGCCAACGGGACCCACAAGCCGAGCGAACTGCCTCAGGAGACAGTTGACTTCGCGCATCGCATGTTTGATGCCGCTAGAAGCGGTGACAATGCACTGTTGGAAGCTGCACTCAACGTCGGGTTACCTGCAAATCTGACCAATGCCCAAGGTAATGGGCATGATGATCTTGTTGAGGACAGAGCTGACCACCATCCCATATCAATCAGGCAACACCCTCCTCATGTTAGCTGCATACTCTGGGCACGCAGAACTCTCCCGATCTTTGATCGCAAAGGGTGCAGATGTGAACCGATTGAACGATAAAGGGCAGTCGCCCCTCGCCGGAGCAGTCTTCAAGGGTTATGAAAATGTAGTGCGTGTGCTCATCGAAGGAGGAGCAGACCCAAGGATCGGAACCCCGACTGCCATCCAGACTGCACGCATGTTCAACAGGTCAGATCTATTGAGGATCATGGGTGCCACGGAAGCGGATCTGCAAGAAGCGGTGCCCCTTCCACCCGGCCCACCTACTGCTGGTTGATGGTTGACGAATGGAAGTCGTTATGGAAATCCAATGTACCGTTAGGGAGAAGGAGCATTATACAGGTGTATGATCACGTCCTCGAGCCTCGGACTATGAAGGGGATATTCGGTTTTAGATGAGCAAAAATACGAACGTAGGACTCAAGAGTCGTAGCTAGGCTACACTGAACAATCAGCCTGCTCTGGTATAGCTGTCATTTGTCTACAACAAGTGTAGGCCTAGAGATCAAGTCATGGGCACATTCAAGTCTCATCGTCCGTAGTAACAGTCGAAATGGTTTGAGCAAGCGTGCACCAAAATACCGTGCTCCGCGTTCTCTTGCAATAGACCAGCCTTGGCTTCAGCATAAGGTGCATGAGTCTTCGATGTTCCATTACTAAAGGACAATGCTATCTGTACCCCGATGGAAAAATACACAACCGGAGTCGGTGAGACGGTACTGCAGTGCTGAATGACGGGATATAGGGCTTTGCGCTGGTCGTGTGACGCCAGGACCAGGGTGGAGGGCAACCTAACAGATGTGAATGGTTTGACATATCGATTGATGGAATGGTGGAATATACCGACCTGACCGCTGACTGATCCACTGCGTCCAGTACTCAAAGGAAGCACCTCTAGTTGATATGAACACAGCTGCAGTAGTGTACGCAGGATATCATCGGGCTCTGCAGCTGTCAAGACATGATGTCTGACTACTAAGGCGGCACCTTTCTACAGACATATGTGAGTTGTGCGCGGAGACGGGTAGTTTGATCCCCTCATACCTCTCGACACAATGCAGCTAGTGCACGGAGGAATTTGATAATATCATCAGTTTGGAAGCCTGTCCATTCCAGGACTGAGATATCATCAAAGACAACCAGAGGGAAGATATCATCTTGAGCCCATATCTCGACTTGTCGTTTGACGATGTCCAACAGCGGTTTGAGTAGAGGAATCGTAGGAGAAGCAGATCCGGCTGGGGGCAGTTCTATTTCTGAATTGACATCGACAAGAAGGAGACTCCCGGTCGCGATTTGTTGCGCAAGGTTTGTCCTCTTCATTCTCAGATCATCTCAGAATCGCAGCAGATTTCCAAAAAGCGAGAGGTACCAACGGATTTTCCGGATTTGGCTTTCAGCCTCTCTGCAGGATCATTGGCAGAGAGATATAAGCATTTCGGATTCCTTGGCTCTACCAGATGTGCAGCTACAGTGCTATGTAGCCAGAAGTCCGCCGGCGAGAGGAGCTGGTCTGTTACCAGTATCAGGTCACCTTTAGCGGGTAACCGATACAGTGTTGTCATATCCTTCGGCGGATCTGTGCATTGTTTGTTTCGTATGCTCCTGCAAAGAAAAGGTATCAACGACTCACGAGGATTATTTGTTTTTCTGACCAGTGTGTACGGTGATTGTCACGGTCACCAAGTGCACGACTGCAACGTTAACGTAGAGACTGAAACGAAGCCTCCTCCGAAGGTTTGCTCAGGGGGACATCAGAGGAGATCTTCACTGTATTAAGATGGTTCCGTTACGGCGTTAACGGCACGTTCTCTCCGTCAAACTCATTTGTTGACGAGATTGCGATGACGAGAGCGGAATAAGTTCGATTCCCTTAGGTGTTTGGATGTTCATGCCAATCGGTATGGGTACCATTATCATGATACAATATCATCCTAGAGCCAACTTCATCTTCAACAAATCCTTCTCTACAATCTCATCCTTGATCGCCTCCAATTCCTCCAAGTCCCATGACACGCTGACATACCTCCCTTTCAACCACTCCCTGTTCTCTCTCGTCAACCACACAATCGAGTCACCAGCAAGCTGCGGCGTGTCGACCAGCCAGGAGTACATATCTTGAGGCATCCCCAATGCCAGATCTGTGGGTACGCCGCCAGGATGGATACTCAACGACAGCAGTCCCTTGTCGGCATATTCAATTTGGATAAACTCCGTGAAGCGCAGTAACGCAAGTTTAGTGGTCTGGTAGGAGGAGCCGAGGGGCCGGACGAATTGCGAGCCCACGCTGCTGACGTTCAAGACGACTTTGAGCTCGGGTGTATCGAGAATGAGTGGTAATGCTGCTCTGGTAACAAGGTATGCGCCCTTGACATTCACCTCCCACGTCTTCCACCACTCCTCTGGATCAGATTCGTGTATGGCCACCCAGTTCTCGAGGTGCCCGGCATTGTTGATGAGGACATTGAGACCTCCGAAATCCTCCTTGATCTTGTGAATGGCCGCATCTACGCTGTTGCGATCCGTGACATCCAACGTTAGACTGAGTACTTGTGGGACAGCTCGGCCTGCAGCCTTAGCGGCATCCTGAATGTCCTTCTCCAGTGCGGTCAGCGAAGATCGCGCTCCGATGGCGATTTTACTGGCACCAGCGCGAGCAAAGGAAATAGCGGTTTCCTTGCCAATGCCTTTGGAAGCACCTGTTACAAATACGCTCTTCCCGCTTAGGTCGGCATTGAGCGGAGAGATGAAGTCGTAAGTATCATGGTGGCTCGTTTGCGTGAAGTTTATCGCTAGACATCCGAAGAGAAGCGACGTGTTCAATGGCGTTTGGTATGAAGAACTACAAGAAGAAAAGGTTTACGTACCGTCGCGGGTCTTTGCTTCAGACATAGCTTCGAAGGCTTGATTTCGGGTGCGGGAAGTGCTTTGGGAAGGGTGCGAAGAGACTGCACTCTTTTTAAATCGTTCGCCGCTTATCGTCATGCGAAAAGCAGTGTGCGGGACGCTATTGGGGTGGGTGGCAGCTTTGCAGTTCCTGGCTTCTTCCAGAATAGCTGTAGACCATCCGCCATGCCGGTATAACTGATCGACTCATATTCAATTACGTTTCTTTGGGGCGTTCTGGAGGCCTATTCAGAACATTGAAGGTGTTATCTCATCATATTCCCATACGCTGGCCGCCTAGCCATACTATCCGATCCTCAATTTTACCGGGTGGAGTCATACGATCATTCTGTCAGCAGAGCGAGAACGTTGAACGTGTCCACGCTATAACAGCCTGCAGCGGGGATCTGCTGTCCCCCCAAGGTTACATGTGGCGCAGAGGACGATGCAAGGAAGTCAGAGTAGATTGCCGCTCCATTGATGCATCATTCTAATATTATACCTGCACAGTCTGTTTAGTATCGGACAAAGTACACGTTGATCCATCACAGTGAAAAACCCACGAAGTGCTTAATGTATGGTCCCTCTGTTGCAGTGGAGATCATTGACCAACGCCCATCTCCCGTCCGATCTCCTTCAGGCATTCTTTCACGACATGTCTAGCATCCAATTCAATGGCGCGGCCTTCATCCACCGACCCAGACACCACCTCATCCCACCCAACGCTACTTCTAACTTCCTCAGGCTTTGCAGCGGTTGAGGTATCTCGGATGGGTCCTTTTGGCTTCTGTGTCATGACCCATGTTGTTGGAGTCTTACGTGGGATAGCTACAATCTCCGTCAGGACAGGATATAGATGGAACAGGTGGGCTCGTGCGGAACGTTTGACAGCGTCGCTGATTAGTTTGGATGGCTCCAAACTTTGATCGATACCTGAACAGCGGTAAATACTCTGATATGCAGTGCTGTCGCAGGCACTCACTTGGCTGTTCAAGGCAATATCTGGTAGGCGCATCGGATAGGGCAGCCCACAATGCACCCGGCCATAGGCGCAGCTCTAGCAATTTGCGCAGAACATACAAGAGCTCTTCCTCCCGTATCCTGACAGTTCGAATTAGCTAGACCTCTTAGACTATTGCAGTGAGCGTTACTACCTTGGGAATGGCATGTTTCCGCGCAACGCTTCATCGGCAATATAATCGACAAGAGTAGACCGACAACGATTCAGCAACGAAGGCAACGAGAGAACAGCGACACGCTTGCGTGCAGGTACGTGGTCTTCGGAAGCATTAGTAAACAATCATCCTTCTAAGACTCATGGAAAACTCGCCTTTGGCAGTATCGGAGCAGATTAAGAACAGAAGGTCGAAGCACCAGTAGGAGAACCGTTCTCGGGGAACAAACTGACCAACATCTGTTGTACCCAACGCTGATGTAAAATCCCCGAACTTGTCTAGCTTTTCAAACTCATGGGAGGAACGCTGTGAACCTGGAAGTGATTTCGGAGAAGGTGGCTGATACTCTTCGGCCTCGCGCAAACGACTACCCTGGGCTAGCACTTTAGCGAGCTGAGAGAGAATATAGTCTGGCACTCGGGAATCTCCTAGGTGGGGGACAACGTCGATCTCCAGGGATGCAATCAGTTGCAGGTCGAAATTTTCTTCCGCTTCCTGAACGTCCAGCGGGAAACTCTCAGCTTGTGAACTGCGGTGACCTGGTTCAGCTTATATTCATGAGCATTGTCATGGTGACGTACCAATCCGCCAGTATACCACCTCGGAAGGTTTCGATAATTTGTCTCCAGATACCCTCCACTCTGTCGTCCGGAATTTCTATAGGCGATATCACGCGCGTTGCCATACAGAATAATGAGGGGAAACCATACCTGCCCCTAATGCTTGTACCTGGGAACCACATTCCTTGACTATCCTCAAGAAATTGGTAGTAGCCGTCTTCCAAAGGGGTTGATCCTTGCCAAACTTCGAAGGTGCAGGGCACTCGTATTTCATCTTGATCGGAATTGCATATGCCTGCAGAATTCCATCGGTATTTGTTAACACATGGAATGTGATCTAACTTACTGAGAATATAGCTTCGAGAGTACCGTCGGCGTAGATGGCGACATGATCCTTGAAGCGCAGGAACAGCTCGACCAGCAACGGCATGGTCTTCTTCGAGAGCGCAATATACGATACACGCTTCTGCTGTGCGCGACTTGACTGTGGTGTGGCAGATCCATTTCTCTCGGTGGGGACACTCGGAGCATCGAAGGCAGCAAGGAAGGGGAGGGTAGAGTATTCGGAGAGATCTCGAAGCACAAGCGAAGGAGCGCCGGGCGCAGAGAGGTCGATGCTATTCATAGCTTCCATCACGACAGACTAGGGAAAGGAAGGAGTTGGAGGGCATTGATAGGATGATAGAGAGAGTACAGACTAACCTGCACAGGACTAAGGGCATCGATGTCGGGTCGGAAATCAGGAGAACTTGGGTACGTCAGGACACCTGCGACAAAAAGAGTTTGAGATCGAACAACACCACCTTCTACAAAGACGACATACCTTTCAGGACCGCCATGAGACGCGTCAACCGGTCCAAGGACCACTCAGCGTCCTCAAACTTCCGATAAACAGATCTTGTACTCCGAATCATATCCACGAACGCCATCAAGCTCCCCTGCGTGAACGACGGACGAGCGACAGAACCGGACTCCACCACAGCAAGAGTCGCCGCTCCACTTACATTCTGCTTTTTCAATACGGCTTCCCCCATCTCGCTGGACGCATGCCATACAACCTCCAAGGACTCTATCACCTGAGCCTTACGATCATCATCTGCATTAGACAGGGCGGTTATGGCTTTGTCCAGGCATCGAATTGCGGACGCGCTAATGGATGGGCTATCGTTAAGCCAACAGTCTCTGATATGCCCCACGAACGTCTCCCATGCGTTGGCGAAGGGGCCCAGATGCATGATCTTCGAAACCAAGAATTCGTGGAATGTGGTCCCGATGGACTGCAATGCGAGAATCTTCGAATCGTCCCATTGGCGGTCTACGGGAGCGTCCGAAGCTTGAGGGGGAGGCTGTCGAAGGAAAGCAGTGATAGAATCCAATAGTGGAAAGGCGATCTTCCAGATACATTCGTCCCAAGTGGCCAAGCTCAACGTCGCGCCATAGAGCTGAAGAGTCCTGAAGAGCGTCTGAATGGCACCAACACGAACTTCCGGTCGCCCATCTGTACACAATCCAAGTATCTCAGTCAAAAGGAACATCCAGAGTGCACTGTACTCGGGTTCCTTTTCCGCATCTTTCCGTTTCGCCTGAATAGAGTCTGATACACCCCAAAGCAAGCTCTCGGCTGCCGTTAGAGCAATGTTGGTATCCGCTTGTCGGCCGAATTGACCTAGGGTGCTGATACAGAGACGGAGATGCTCAGGGGAGAGTTGAGAGAGCGAGTCGCATACAAGGGTGAGGGATTGGAAGGCGATCTTTACAAGCGAAGAGTATCCTTTCTCGGTAGGGTAGCCAAGAGGAGGGAGTCGTGGCTTGGATGCAGAGGTAGAAGAGCTAGGAGAGGCTACACCTGGTGAGACTGGCGAGGCGGCTGGTTTACATACGCTCGAGAGCATCTCGAAGATGGTTTCCCATCCAGTTACAAAGGTGTGCCCGGAAGTCTGCAATATCTGATGCAACGTCTCCAAACCCATCTTACGCAACTCGACATCCGTAGAAGACCCTAGATCACTGGCTTCCGGAACGACCTGCTTAGAGAGAACATCTAAAACTAGTCGTTGTACTTTGGGCTGAAGGTCGCCATTTGATGATACGTTGCGAGGGACAACAATCAGTATATCATCCAGGACGCGAGCTGCTTGTACCCGTATGGAAGATGGTGCTGGGGCATGCTTGATGACGGAAAGTAGATGCGAAGTGATGACGTTCCATGCAACCTCGGGGTCTCGGTATATGAGACGATGAATGTTGTGTGTAGCGACACCACCAAGTTTGCCTATGCTGAAATCGCCGGATCGCTGTAACGATGATACCATGAGCCAATGCGCCCGCCATACATATTATTGTACTGTGACATGCTTACCAAAGTTCTAGGAAGGTGAATCCCACTAACCCTCCTTCTATGAGCGGTATCCGCGTTCGCCGAATGTGGAGAAAGCAACGACGAAGCCGGCGGACTCTTCAACTCCTCATTCGACGTGGCGTCCCCAGACGAGAGTAACGACTCCCCCTCCTGCTCAGCAGACTGCATCCCCACCATCGTCGCGCTCAACTTACACAACGCCGCCACAAAATCATGGAACGCGCCGTCATCCAGGTTCTTCGAAGCATCAAACAGACGTTGTATGGCAAGCTGGAGTGTATCCGGATCGAGGTCTGCCAAGGTTGGATGTTGTCGAGATGGGTGCGGCTGAGGAGTGGTCGGTCGTGAAGAACTACCGGCAGTGGCGCTACTGAGATGCGAAGCAGATTGGGCGGATGACATCGATACATTCCTCCCGGACGCTGCGCCGCCGCCTGTTCCAGTTGCAATCATACTACTCCGCTTGTTGGCAGCAGCGCCAGCTGCTTTCGATCCTTTCGCCGTCAGGACATAGTCAGCGTTCTGCAACGTCTCAAGCACATTGAACCAGCTCTCTCCAAGACTGCCAGCTAGGAAGAGTGCAGACGAGATGAAGACCTTCAGGCAAGCCATATTCCTCTCAGACAAACCCGGAGTTTGAGTCGGCCCGGTCAAGCCCAGGTTATCCGTGATAGTAGCACTGGGTGAACGAGGTGTCTGCGGAGGCTCAATGTAGTTCTCCAGACTGGACACAACGCGAGTGGGGATGGCGAATTTGGCTAGAGACATGAAGAATGCATCTCGTGGTGTTGTCAAGCCTAGCATACCAGAAACGTTCGTCATCGCTTGATAACTAGCCAAGACGTCAATGAAGAGTTCATCTGAGAGGTTCGTCGCGATCAAGAAAGACAGTGCGGCAAGGAACGCTGGCCAGCCCGCTTCGACCATATTATGGACTATTTGTAGACCTTTCGTGTGCGGTTCGTTCGGTGGCAGGGTTGATAAGTCCAGAGCGGATGGAGCTCGTACTAGGGGCTCGCCTGCCGCGCGAGGTCGTTGGACCATTATAGTATTGTATAATGGTCCCGCATAGGATGCGAAGCCTTCGCAAAGAGAGATGATGCACTGGACGCCTAGTAGATAGATATATGATTCCGGGATGGGCGGAGAGTCAGCTTTGTCAAGCTGATCAATACTACGTGCCCGTCAGTAACATGCTTCAGAAATCAAGAAAGAAGCCAACCATTGCAGCTTCATAGCCGACCCCTGAACGCTCAGCCCAGCCTCAGCACCTATCATACCCACCACATTTGAAACCGTCGCACTAGCAGCGTTGGCCACCATGCCTGCTACGCCACTGACAGAGTCCAAAGAATACACAGAAGCAGAATCAGGCAGATTGGTTACCCCCACTCCGTGGATTTGTGACGAGACCCCAAGCAGTGCAGGCTTCTCGGTGACCAGACGATTGAGAGCTGTCACCAGCGTTGTGAAGACTTTGGAACCCGTTTCCTCTGCGTCGTATCGGTCCCAAACGTTACGCATTAGCTCGGCGTCGCTGCACAACCTGTCGAGGGAGTCAGCCTCTGCGGTTCGTTCGAGATAGCCATTACATACCCTCGCATTATCTCCATCGCCAAAACCCTCATCCAAAGTGGTCGGGCGTTGGGTAGATGAGGCACGCTATCCGAAGATTGGGACGCAAGGCCGTTGGTATCATGGTCCGAGCTGAAAATCTTGATGAGTAGCGTGAGGAAAACTTCGGCTTCTGTCTTCAGTTCGCGCGAAAACTGTTTCAGCAGCAAGAATACCACCCGTGTGGATCGTAGTGTCAGAGGGAAGTTCGGTCTATCCGAAAGCGCTTTGAGTACGAGTGGACAGAGGTGATGCTGTAGTAAGAGAAGTAGTTCATTGTGCTGGAAGAAAGTGGATTATCAATTGAGTTCCCTGACTCGTACGGGCAATCTTACCTTGCGGAACAAGTCGTGATAGTTCGTCAAAACACTCTCAATCAACTCGAGAGCAAACGTTTTGCGCAAGTGCTCCAAGTCCAAGAAATGCGGCTTCTCGGAATTCGCAAGCAAGCACAAATCCTCAAATATAGAGAACGCGTCTTGAGCCGAAGGGCCCATTCGCGCCGTTGTCCCGTTAGGTAGAACGCGTTCGGGTAGCTGAGCAAGTATAAGGTCGTCCCGCCTATCTTCGTCCACTACTTTGTCGAAAACGAACATGACGAGTTGTCGGAGAGTTGCTGCCGCTGTAGAGGAGACTACGGCTATGCGGGATTCCTGCAGTTTGAAGCATAACAAGAGTGCCTAGATTGATTCGACGTGATGTCGTAGAAACAACGAAAGAAAATGCGATAAATCCTCACCTCTGCAAGCAAATCTCCGTGAATAGCCGGGAAATTGGTAATAAGGGATAGAAGGGTCTGCAAAATTCTGAGCTGAATATCCACCCCTTGATTCATGCAATCACTCATGGTGTTTATGATCAACGGAACAGCAGATTGAGGGACGGCCTTGAGCGCAATCAGTCTCTGCAATGAACCTATGGATATTGCGACGACTTTCGCATTCTTCGTCGCGCAGCCCATAAATACCGGGCGGAGAAGGTCGTCGGATTGTGGACCATCTAGTATATAAGTGAGAGATGTGAACTGGGGTCTGGAATACGATGAAGGTGAGGTGTAGGTGGAAGCTAAGACGTACCGGAGGCTAAGTTAGCAGTGGCTTGTTCCGGGGATGATCTCAATATTGCCAATGACTTCTCTGCAGCCTTGCATATGGCACAACACGCTCAATTCACTGCTGTTAATCGGTATCTCGGCGAAGACGCACACCTCACGAACATCAGGATGTTTCCGCCTCGTCTCACTCGCTAGCGACTGCCAACGTGTTCAACAACCGACAGTTGACGAGTTCAGGAGGGTATGTGCGCACCTGTAGCTCAGTCACCAGAAAAGCTAGTGAGCTCATTGCGATCCTCTCGGTATTTGGGATTATGTAGGTCCAGGAATTAAGAATATGCGATACTGTAGTCCGCCAGTGGGATGGATGCTGGTCCTTTCGTGTCGAACGCTGTTCGTAGGGGAATTTGTGGGTTGAGAGTTGCAGCAATTTCCCTCTGCTGAGAACGTAGTCCCTGTAGACTCTGCTCGCCGTAGAGCACAGGTCGAGGACGATGACAAGGTAAGTATAAGTCAACCACTGCTGTATAACGCGGCAGTTAGCACTACTGTAGTCAGCACTACTGACAAGTGTTAGATTGACGCCGACAAGAATTCTGCGTGGCCGCAATGACAT
>JSYW01000666.1:0-11240 GCA_000787475.1 Lentinus polychrous | reverse complement strand
GAAACACCTTGCACGGCGCTTAGTGATTTTTAGAGGGCCGTTGCGCGTCCCCACCTTCACCGGCACCTATGACTCCACAACCACCAAAGAAAAGGCCCCGTACAGACGAGAGCCAGTGGTCCGCCCCATTCAGTGAGCAAGAGCTCGAAGAATGGCTCCGCGACAAATCAGCAGCGGATATCTGTCTTTTCTTCGATTTAACTCACCCTCCGCACACTCGCCTGCACAGCATCGTCGAGTATGTCAATGACAAGCGGCCGGGCACTTTCAATATCAGGATTGTGGCAATGTCCAAAAACTCCTCGAGGATCACCCTGATCTCCAGAAAGATGTGGAAACACAGAATCTTAGGATTGTCATGTTGTCATGTGAGTGGCAGGCATTGCGCTTGCCCCCAATCTCATCTGACCTCAAATCCTCCAGCTATCCTTTTTGCTCCGGTTCCTCAAGAGATGATAGCAGTGGAAGATCCATATTCACCACACTCTGACGGGGCTTCCATCTCAGGTGCGTGCTATGTGATACACGATGATCAATCGCAGATACTCAGACATGTACACCCAAGCCGCTGAGCAATTGTGGGAGGCGACCTACATGGGCGATTGTCAAGCATTGTACGTCACCATGAAGAAATATATGGATCAAACCGACCCCCCGCAATACGCTCGCTATGCCTCTTTCACACAATCGTCCGGGACTGGCAAGTCGCGAATGAACGATGAGCTTGCCAAGTCCATATTGTACATTCCAATGAATTTGGGCTCCAGCAATGGTACGTGTGATGCATGCACTAGTCAGAGTTTACAGTCTCGCTGAAGAGAGGTCCGATCAGTGTACTCCCCGTCCGATTGGGTCGCTCGCAACTATCTTGTCGGACAAGTGGTTGACAAAGATGAGTACAATAAGAGGGCACAGGCCTTTCTATATGCGTTGTTCTCGATTACCAAACAGCACTTGGATGAACTGGCTCCTGAAAGTAGTGTGTTTACTGGTGGGGTGTCTTCCGCATATCAACGTCTCTTTGCTCTGACCTTGAATGTTCAACAGCAGGCACCTCCTTGACTCAGGCTGACCGTCTCGAACATTTTGCGAGTTCGTTCCGGAGCAGAATGAAGGAAGGCATGTCATTTCGGGGACATGGCCCGTACCGGTCGCAGTTCTTCAGAGATGTCATTGACGAGGCGGAGAAGGTGAGAATGGCCCTCCATTTTTCTTCCACGCTGCCTGAACTTTCAGCAATAGTTTCGCAGCAACATACTTTCTGATGACTGTGACACTACAAAAACTGGCAGTCCAACTCGTTATGTGAGCAGTCAAATTGAACCCGGTCAGTCAGTACACGCTGCGAATGTTGTCACGGTATATTCATCGCAGCTTGGCATCAGGCAAAGGTCCGGTGAAAGTGGAGACCGCTGCAAAAGCGCTGTTGAAGCTGCTTCAACTTCCTGGTTCACCGTTGCTCGACGATAGCACTGAGCCGCTCATCGTTCTGTGTTTCGATGAGTTTCATGACCTTACCCAATCAATCATTGAGAAGGACAGACACTGGTTGTGATTCTCGGTGCTACGACGTGCTCTACGGACCATTAGGACCCTTCCCATGTTCTTGCTCTTCCTGTCGACCATGGTCAAGCTGAATCAATTTGCTCCTCTCCCTTAGAAGGAATACTCGAGCCGTCTGATGAGCATGCAATATGAGACATTCCCCCCAATCTGCCTCACACCGTTCGATACGTTGGCTTGGGGCCCTCCTAGGACTCTAGAACAGGCTGCCTCCACTTATAACATGGCGCACCTGGGCCGTCCCCTGTAAGTTGTCTACTTTGACGGCCCAATCCCTATTGACCCCCCACAATCACAGGTTTGGAGCAATGTATGATGCAGGCAACCTGGACTTCAAGCGTCAGATTGTGCAATACACTGCAAGGAAGCTTCTTCGTTCTAGCACCTACCAACATGTCAGGCTGAACGATGTACAGTCCCTTGCATGCATAGCAGTACGTGTCCCCATTGCCTTTCATCCCACCGCTCCCTCTTCATCATCTACGCATCATGGGACCGTGGAGTGCGAGCTTGTAGCTGGACATCTGCATCTACTGCTCTACGCAAGCCCCAGATTCTCGCAGATTGTCACCACTTGCTCATCAGAGCCTCTGCTTGCAGAGGCTGCATATGATGCTTCGGTCCGCAGACGATGGGCGAATGGTCATCCCGTGTTCTCACCAATGAACTCAGGCTCATTATTGCCCCTTGCCGCGCTCACAGTCCATGTCCAGTCCTCATCTCTTGATATTGGCTCACGAGGAGAGGTTCTCGGTGCTGCGCTGTTACTGGATGCTCGTGACCGTGCAACGACATACCCTCCCTCGGATAGTCATCCTTCCAAATATGGCAGAGAAGCTGGCTTGAGGTTTGATGGTGTCAAGAAACAGCGCGTCGTGCGCCTTGTAGATTTCCTGCAAGCACTCGTCGGGGAGTCGCATGTGGAGGCATGCCTCAGGAGCAACCCTACCATGTACCGTACCTCTGAGGACAGGTACACATCACTGGAAACGGCATTCGAGGACTGCTTTGTCTACTTCAATCACTTCGTAAAGGCAGATGAGTTCGAGGTCATGCAGTGGAATTGTCTTCTGCTCGGAATCTCGCGTGGCACGGCATTTATCTGCGCAGACAATTAACCTGGGGCAGATCTTGCTATCCCATACCTCAAAGGCAACAAGCTGTGCAAGGAGAATGTGGGGGTGATCTTCGTGCAGCTCAAGAACAACCTGGTCTACAGATCAAAGATCCACCGTGATCTCTTCACGGCGATGAATCCATACGGCGTGTTAAAAGAGAGGGAGATGTGTGATTTGCCATTTGTGCGAGTAGTTTTTGCACTCGCCTCGAAGGACTCGATTGTGTGCATGCCGCAACTCCCTAAGCGAAAATCACCTCAGAAGAAGTCACATCCAAATTCAAAATTCACTGCGTACGATATCTGGTTTGCTGGTGCAACAAATGAGACATTTGGGGTCATTCAAGATGGGGAGGCCCAAGTGGCCGCAGCTCTCTTACAGGCATTGCGAAATCAGTGTGACGCTTCATGCTTGTATTCGGAAGCGGTGCTGAAGAAGATGGTGCAGGAGATACAGCCGTGTAGTATCAAGGAGGGCTATTTGCAGTTCTGGAACAAGAAGATGAAGGAGGATTATCAGAACTAATTCTGTCCACATAGAAGTATTTGAGAGATGTACAGTATCGAATGCACGTCACACATGCGTATCTGGCAAGTTCAATATTTCATTGAGATGATTGGATCACTCTAGACTATCCAGTTGCATTTCTGCATTGCACCTGAAGCGATTGGGAGACCATATGGCCAATTGTACTGTCGATAATGAACTCCGTATAATTTACCAGGCTTCTAATCAGCATAGCTTGCATGTTGTTTATAGCAAAAACCCTGTTGGATGTCTGTCGCAAAAAAGTTTGGCGGTCGTCAGATTATTGCGAAGATAACCTCCTGATTACGAAAGTTAAAAGTCGATTATAAGGGCGTTATTACTGCTTGTAACCAGCTTACCATCAGCTTACCATCAGCTTACAACCGCTTACAACGCCAAAATCTGCTTCTAATCAGAGAGAAATGCATGAGAATGGCTTGTTACTGAATTTTGAAATTTGCGACAGATTCCATTGCAAAGGACACAGAGTCCAAGTTGCAATTGGGTATATTCTACACATACATACATCGGTATCTACCGGTAATCTACGTCTAACGTATATGTAGGAGACAACAGAAGGGAACCTATCAAACGCGAACGAAACACGGTACGGGGTTGTTTGTACTTGTTGTCCAAAGGCTTTGACGCCGATGACGCGTCCACACGTGACGTGTTCAGATATCAGACAAGACACACTGACAGTCTGACAGAGGCTCTTGACCTGCTTTTGACCGCCTCTGGTGAAACCATGCCCGACCCAACCAAACCTCAGCAAACCCTTGCAGCCGAAGGGAGTTTGATGGATGACTGTGCCCGTCCATACCGACCGTTGGTCTGCCAATCCTGACCACTCTTGGACAATTCCGTGGGCCACCCTTTGTCTCTTTGGACGATACTGGCAAATGACAAACTGGGAGCTTATCGACCCGATCTCTCTGGTATAAATGCGATCCATCAGACCTGGTCTACTCTGATAGATATCTCAACTCTCGCCTTTCTCTACTTCTGATCACGGCGAACCATAATCCTTCGAACCCCTACCATGGACAACCATAGCACACTCAATCTCATCTTCGACGATGGCACTCATACGTATACGCTGCATTTGTCCTCCGCTGCCTTGCCTTCCATGAGGGTCATGCCGACGCTCCGCCTTGGACTTTCCCATTCTCAGGTTTCCATTCCCCCAGGCGATCCTGCGATGGGATACCCAATAGACCACCCGCTTTATGGAAGAAGCCCTCGGGCCTATATGCAACTCATCCCCGGCATCGTCTCGCACTTTCACTACCCTCCCTCCTTCCACGTCGCGTCTTCTTCGCGGAATCCTGGTTCGCTTGAAGTCGCGGAAGATGGGTCTGGACCTGTGCAAGTGGCTACCAAGTGGGCCAGAGGAAGTGAGAGCATTCGCTCGTTGAAACAGGAATCTGGGCTCTATGAGAGTCAGTTAAAATCGTTGCAAGGTTCACTCGTTCCGATGTGCTACCGGTTGCTCGAGCTACGACACACATTTGTCCCGGTGCGATGCCAAGGATACGCAACCTGTCTAACGGGTTGCCACCCGAAGGCTGCGGAAAACTAGATGCGCTGGAAGCAATGTTCACCGACGGCATTCTTTTGGACGGAGAAGAAGCAAAAGCTAGACAAGGTTATTGGGAAGCTTGTTTCACTCAATAGATGCTGCCGCCAATTCTATCGTATTTGTCGTCTTGACTTCGCTTGTCACTCTGATCGCATGTTGTCCTAGGTTAGAATGCACATGTTCGATTGCCTCAAGGTAGATGAGTGGCAATCATGACGACCACCATTGTGCCGCTGCTCGGAGAGACAATGGACTTTGGCAATCCCATTGACTTGCCTCAACCTATATAATCAGCAGAGCTCATCCCCAATTCTGACCTACTCCCCTGTTCAACTCCCCAACTAACCATGGCCGCCACTGTTCGCAGAAGCAGTATCCTCTCAATCGATCTCTCGGAGGACCTCCGACCTAGATCAGACTCGTTTCACTTGTACTCATTCGCAAAGGACTCGCCTGATCTGACCGTCCGGACCCCTCTCAATCTGTTCTACGGAACGCCATACACGGCCTCACCGGGACATCCAATGTACGGACTTGGCGAGAGAGGACAAAGAAAAGTCATGCCAGCTCGTGTCGTGTCCTTCGAGCCGTATCCCATCTTCAAACACGTCAAATCGGTCGTCAGACGAGAATCAGTGATGTCCAAGAAGGAAGAAATGCCCGAGTTTGTCGTGTTGAAGTGGGTGAGGGGCAAGCAATGTCTTGATAGGATTGCGAGAGAATACAAGGTGTACGATAACGACTTGAAGAAGCTTCAAGGGACCCTCGTGCCGAAGTGTCATGGGCTGTACGTTGGTGTCGTTGAGGGATGTGAAGTGGGGTGCTTGGTTCTGGAGTATTGCGGTGGCATGCCTTCTCGAGATGAGAATCAATGGATGTATGTGCCTACACTGACATTATACGATACTGGGAAAACTAACATCATGGATGATGGCAATCTACAGGTGTCAAGTCATGGCCGCGGCATCCAAGATACATTCTTGCGGCATCCAACACAATGGATTGCTTTCTCCTAGCCACTTTGTAGCAGGTCAAGACGGCCATGTCCGCATTGTCGATTTCTCCAACGCAACTCGAGGGCACAACTGTCCTGGCTCGGTTCCGAGGCTGTTCAACGTGGAGAACAGTCTGCCGCTGGAAGGATGTCCAGAGTTGGATGCTTTGGAGAATGCGTTTCTATCTGCTGGAATGGTTTGATGTCGTGTATCGCTGGTTTCATTGTTGTAATAGAAGCATGAAGTTCAGTGTCGCGTCTCAGACGCGTTCAAGATATCACGTGCACATAGCGTCAGTAGTACAAGTTCAACTACAAGTGAACGTCATTGCTTCGTCTTTCTTCACAATCAACTACAACATATTATACACTAGTCCGGGACCATAGACTAACGACAAACTGACAAAATATGTGGACGCTACTTTCTCGTCTTGTACAAATAGATCACTGGCCCATAGGTGGCATTGTCTTCACCAATTCCTTTTGCCGCCGGGATGTCTGACCAGGGACCCTCATCCTCGAATACATCCATGCATGATACAGTTCCGTGAATAACTCAAAATGAGTTCTTCACCCTGGTTAATAACAGGTACCAACCAACCAAGTTCTTGACACCCCCGTTTTTAACATGTTTTTAACCGTCACGTGATATGCTCACGTGACATGTATTGCCTCCTTTTTTGCCTCCTTTTTTCCTCCTTTTTTTGCCTACTACATACTTTATGAACCATTCTAAGAGAGCAAGTTCCGTTGCTATTCTATCTTGACACCCGGCTTAACTTAGCAGGCCTTCAGAGCTCCGGAAGACTGTTGGCTTCTCGGGCTTAGTGAAACTACTAGTATCTTCCAGGAAGTTGCATCGTCTATCTAGCTAGAGCTGCAATATCAGGAAGTTGCATTGTCTAGCTAGCTATAGCTGCAATATCAATATCTGCTTCTCATAGATACTGAAAATATGTTTGGGGTGAGGGCAACCGTGATAACAATGGTATACGTAGTAGGTCATACTTGACACAATGCATGTAGAAGCCCTGTAAGCCTCAGAGTCATGTTGCACAAGCACTGCATTAAGACACCCTCTGATCGAGGGGCAATAAGATACGGGCACGACGTCTGCTGAGAGGTAGCATGGGCTTCGTAGATACAGAACACCAAGAGTCTGGCTAGCTTCAGCGCCTTTACCTAAATAGCGCTATATGAAGCACGGCGATTCATCATAGCCAGAGTCTGTAGTACTGGCTCACTGCAGCTGGCCCTATCTCACTGAATGTAAGCAGACCTCTGTGACACAATGTAGCCGCCTCCTGCTAGTTGTGCCTACATGTTGCTACATTTACCATTTGCCCCCAAATAGCTGGTTTTATATATGGCTCGGCAAAATGAATATATTGTTGAATAATCACTGATATAATATACATTGCTATTCTACACAGGCATATCTGCAAGACACAAAAGGTATGCTGTTGCAAAGGATATTGGATGTGACAGTGCAGTGAGGGCAAGGAAAGAAGATAGACTTAGCGAACTTCAGTCCCCTCTTCCAACTAATGAATTGACCCTCGTCTTGGGCGCAGCGCCGATGCCGAGCACCTTGGGAATACAACTAGGGCATAGAAAATAGTCATTAAATACTGAGGAGCTCGAAGGCTGCACACCGCTCAACAATACTGAGGCAATCCGGTGGGTTGAGGCCGCATTTTTGTTGTATCAGCCTGAGCGTGCGGGACAGGAACTCTGCGACTACACGGTAGTGTCAGCCTGAGTCATCCAGAGTGCGATATTGTTATACTGATTGAAACATACTGCGGTATTGGTCTTGTGCATTGCTTCAAAGGGGCTTAGGGGCTTAGGGGGATGAAACGAGCACAAGATGGTAGTTGAACACTGAAGTGGATGATTGTTGTGCAGGCTCAGCTTGAGCCTTGAGGTGGTGGGGTGCCGAACTTTGGGGCAAACACGGTTGTTGGGGCATTCAAGGGGCATATTCTCATGAGATAAGAGGAAGTGGAGTCTATTCGAACCTGATGTACTTGTAGCTACATGATGTTCTCAGAGGAGGGTACCAGGTAATATCTTGCGATAAGTAGCGGAGGGATGTGTCGTTGTCGAGCCATAGCTGGAGGTAGACGTGCGGTACAAACCTGCGACGAGCAAGTGATCGACGGTTAGCCGTATATGGACAACACAGCCGCTAGGAGATCTCCACATACCCCTTCGGCTATGTACGACTAGTGACCTGTGCGTGTCTGCCTGAACCGTCCAAGATATGTGGGCTTAATGCAGTGAAGTGACAGTGCGACCACAGAGTATTGAGTTGGTGCGCCTGGCGCCTCAGGTCCCAGTCAGTTTTTATCCGTCTGAGAACCCTGTCCAATTCTTCACCCTAGTTATTAACAGTTTTTAACCTGGTGTTTATTAGCAGTGTTATTAACACCCCAGTTCTTCACAGAACTGTAATGCATGAGGGGTCCAGCAGAGGTACCTCGGATGTCAGCGTAATCACACATCTCTGTCGAACTCTTTCAAACAAATCCTACTTCTCCATAAAGCATCCTACCGAGTGCACGTCTCCTAGTGGTACACCAACTATCCCTGAGTTATCCCCTTCCCACCTGCAGCCTTCTGCGAAACAAGCACCCTTTGAGCGATTCATGATTGCAGTGAAGAGGCAGAAACTGCAGAAATATCTTCAGGGTAACTCGAGTAAAGGAAAGGAGAAGGAAGTGGAGTTCCCCCCTTCACACTGGGATAGTATTCCAAAGGATGACCCTGTCACTAATGTTGAACAAGGTTCCCGGTCTACTTGACTCGTCTGATGTTGTCGCTGACACTCGTTCATCCATCTGCTGAAGATATACCTATCCCGGACACACCTCCGGAACCATCCTCATATGAAACTCTAGACACAAACGATGCAACAACAGGTGCTGAACTCCCACCAGAGGAGCCACTCTCCCTCGCTCAACGTATCCAGCAATTGCTCTCCAATCTTCCTGCTTTGTCGCCCTTCCCATATATATTCTCCGCTGCACAACCTACACCTGCAGCTACTGATGATGGTCACACTACACCTAGTGACACCTCTGAGGTGGCGGACACAAAACCGCTACCTCCCGTCCCTCCCTACTCTGACCCAGCTCTGATTTCCATCTTGTCTTCTGCACAGATCATGAATGGTTCCACAGAGAAAGGCAGACTGAGCGTATGGTCAATCCTAGATTGATTGAAGGCAAAGAGCATCGCGCCTGGACCGACAAATACTCCTGCTATGTAAGGTGTGTGATCCTTACAGTGACATGGGGATGGCAGTGAAAAGGGTTATCATGCTGAGTTGCGGGTTCGACCCCTGCCTGTTCCATTTTTCAGAGGTCGTTGGTTCGATTCCCCCTCTGGGATGTTACACTTGGTGGAACAGTAGTGGTTAATGGATTTGGATTACCCATACTGGTTCATGATCAAGCTTTGGTTATACCTCTGAGTCAGTTATACATGAGAGATGGTTATAGCTCTGCCGAAGGACTGGCATCTCCCTGAACCATGGTGTCCCTGAACTGTCCATGTCCCTGAACCAAAGGCTCTCTTTCTAGAAGGGGGGAGAGTGTAAGGTGTGTGATCCTTACAGTGACATGGGGACGGTAGTGAGAAGGATTATCACGCTGAGTTGCGGGTTCAACCCCCGCCTGTTCCATTTTCCAGAGGCCGTTGGTTCGATTCCCCCTCTGGGATGTTACATGCTACAGTGCGGGGCGCTCAAAACCGACCTCTCGGAGGCCTTTGATGGTGCAAAGTTATAGCATGAACATAAGCACTCATACTTTCTCCAAAACATGATGAATCGATAGCTTTTGAGGTAAGAAGTCAGGCTAACTCGTTGGTTTACCTCAATTCTTGGTTTGAAAAAATCGACCTTCCCGAAATCTGAACATTACCATATATGGTGATTATATAATACATTACATAAGCAAATTACCTAAAGGAGGGGAGCTGGGTGTTAAGCTGTACAACATGCCAGTGAGCTCAGTCGATACGGTGGTATAGCAACTGTATTCAGTACCTGTACAATACGCCAGTGAGCTGTACATATGTCTACATCAGTACGAGTATATATGGTATGAACAGCGGGATCTCACCTCAGTCGATATGGTGGTATAGCGACTGAGGAAAGGAAGGTAACCGGTGGAACACGTTGTACATATGCGTGGGAGTTGCCACATCTGATCGCGTTGTCGATCTCCAATCTCAACACTCCTTCTCAACGCGAATGGACGGTGGCGTAAAGACTCCTCCTCAATCCTGAGAGTAACAGACAAAAAGAAAGAAAGAAAAAAAGGAAAAAAGATTGCATGATCACGAAAGACCTATGAAAGAGTGGAACCGAAGGAAAGGTTTAGGAGAAAGAGCTTTGGTAAAAGCGTCGGCAATGTTATCCCGGGTATTCAGGTAGGAGACAGCAAGTTGGCTGGTGTTCGGATGAGGTGGTGTTTGACATCGATGTGTTTCACTTTAGAGTGGAAAGAGGGGTCACCGGAGAGGACGATGGCACCAGTATTATTGCAAAGGAGGGGGGTAGCATCCTTCTGTGGTCGTTTGAGAGCGAGCATGAGAGTGCGGAGCCAAATATCCTCTTTGGCGGCGTCAGCACAGGTGACATATTCAGCCTCACAGGACGAGGAAGAAACAGTCTTCTATTTGCGAGCAGACCAGGAGATAAGGCCAGAACCAAGAGAGTAACAGTAGCCGGAAGTAGAACGGCGAGTGTCCGGGCAAGAGGCGTGGCTCGCATCAGTGAAGCCAACCAAATGGACGTCTTGGCTACCACCAAGGCGGAGTTTGAGATCACGTGTACCCTTGAGATACCGAACGACACGCTTAGCAGCCTCCCAGTGAGACATGGTATAACAGTCGAGAAACTGAGAGAGTTGCTGGACGGCATAGGCGATGTCGGGACGTGTGCCAATGGCGAGGTACAGGTACATGAGATTGTCTACGAGAGCGCGGTAAGGGATCTTCTCAAGTTCGCGGAGGTCCTCTAGGGAACAGGCGGCACGATCACGGCGCGAAAGGCGAAGGCCAGGATCCATGGGGACAGTTGTAGGGTGGCAGTCAGCGAGATGGAATTGGGTTAGGATTTTGTCAATGAGGGCGGTCTGGGAAATGGCAACAGTGTGGGTTGAGCAGTCACGGGAAATGGCAAGACCAATGCAGAACTTAGCTTCGCCTAAGTCAGATATGGTTCATCGCTCGCGAAGTCCCGACTTGAAAGTCTGAATGGCACAAGAAGAGCTCCCGAGTAAGCCAAAATCATCGACATGAATGCCAGTGATGATGGTGCCTTTGGTAGTGGTGCAATAGTAGAGACAATACTTGCATGAGAGACGAGTGAACCCGAGTTCTTCCATACGAGCATTCATAGTGCGATTCCAGACCCGACTGCCCTGCTTCATACCGTAGAGAC
>JSYW01000663.1:0-31222 GCA_000787475.1 Lentinus polychrous | reverse complement strand
GGGGAGTTCGGAAACCTGATTTTTCCGAACTCTCTAAGATCTGCCTTCAGCACTCTCCAAAAAATATTGGGTTAGAGTCTGTGGTATGGGTATGTTACTATAAGAACTTTTCGAGTCACTTTTGCACACGGACGAGTTTTGAGGGAACGGCGAGAATAAAGGTGTTTTCGGAAGAGCGTGACGCCTGGGCAGCCATTGCCAGCCAATTCGTCACAGCGCGACCGATGTGACATTCTTCCGAAACTCAAGACCCCTCAGTGCCCTCACCGGGATCCTGCCGCAGCTCTCCCCTCGTGATTTACAAATCATAAAAAATCGGAGGCTGTCTGCGTAGAGCCAGGAGCATTTAGCCGTGCAAAAAAGGGGATGGATACAGGAGTTGACAATGCTGTGAGAAGGAATCTCTAGATTCTTCCGAACTCTCCACCAAGAATAGTAGTCCCACCGAGTTGCATAGAATGGATAGGATTAGGTGATAGCGCTGCATGCGTAGCGATTATACAGGCTGCTCGTACTGACAAATGCATTAATATTAGGCCGTAGTAAGAACATCCGCTCCATTCTCTGTAATGAGGATCATGTCCTCGGCTTGCGCACTGCGTGCGCCATTCTAGCATAATTGTAAGCAAAACCTTCTAGGAAGCACACCATATGGGAACACACTCACAACCGTGGACGCTGTCCACCCATCGGGGAAAATCCAGGCGCGAGAGGTTGACCCTTTGACTATACACGGCTGGGAGGATACCAGGTCACGAGAGATCTAACGGGAGAACTCGGGTCTCAACGAACCTCGATTGTAAAGCAATGTCCGGGAAGCATAGTTCCTGGCTCTTCATTCACTGCAGCACGAGCGTGAATCACTGAATTCCGGGAATACCCTGAGTAATGGCTTACCATCGTGGAAAATCCATGGCGGTCGATGAAACATCCTCCCGATGCCATGCCCAGTGAATTGCGCACAAACACTCCAATCGCCTGCGCCCGGCTTGTGTATGACATTGTATATCGCACGTGCTATACTTTTGAAAGGCTTTCCAGGCCCGCAGACGCTAATAGCTGCGTCAAGGGCTTCGTTTGTTATGGATATGAGTGATTGAGCTATGTCATCCTGAACGGCTCGAGTGAGAAGGTATTTTTCTTCAGTAAGGATGGATGGAAACCCTACTCACCACCCGGCCCACGGAAAAGGTGCGGGATGTGTCTCCGTGGTACCCATCAAGGTATACAGTGACGTCTATGTTCACAATGTCGCCCTCCTGGAGAGGCCGCCTATAAAGACCTCAGACAAACCTCGAAGCGACTGAGTAGATATATGCATACTCGTCCGGAATTCCATGAGTCACGATGTTGTTTACGCTGGTACAACAGGACTTGGGAAACCCTGTGTATAACAGAGGGGAGGGATACGCGTTATGTGCGATGATGAACTCATGCAAGGCAACATCTATCGAGTCTGTAGTCATACCAGGCTGACATTAGAAGTCACACGACATAGACGTTCGGCAGTGATGATGACAACTCACTTTGACCAGTGAGCCCGCATAAGCCAAAGCCTTCTTCGCGAGCTTGGCTGCGTTTCTCACCTTGACTTCCTCAGCAGTGCCCAACTGAATCCTTCCATCTCCATCTCCTTCGATCAGCTCGTCTGCTCTCGAGGAGTCCTTACCTAACCGCAAGAACTCCAGTGTTCGATTGACGTATGGAGGTCGGATGATGTGTGGCGGGACTGAACGAGGGGTAATATGTGAGACTCCCCAGACATATGGTTCAGGAGGTAGGATCATGTCGTATATTCCAGGGTCTTGAATATCTATATTTTCATTCTCCTCTGTCTCTTCGTTTGGAGGTGGTATGGGGGCATATGGGTTTGATGAGATATGTCGCAGCCCAATGACGTTACTCCTGCAAGAACTCTGATGTAACCAAAGCTTGCATGTTGTGGGATTCGGTCGCATCAAGTGTCGTAACGACGCTGCAGGTAGTATCATATCCGCAGCCTATCAAGCGTCGTCAGGTCAGTGCAGTGTGCTGTGGATTTGAGGACGTGGTCCAGGTTGTCGTCGAGGAAGCAGAATCCAATTGCAAGGCATTGAGGGTGAGACTGATGCAGTCCTCCTTCCATAAAAGGCAAAGGCTTCGACCTGAAGCGCTCGGCGTTCAATTGACGCGTTGTATTCAAGCCTTTTGTCTAGGAACAACCTTCAACTGTGACCCCCTATGTAACGAGGTGTGATCCAGGTGTGATCGTCAATACCTTGAACTCGCGAATACGAATACCGCCTCCAGACATTCTTGACGGAACCATCCTGGTTGTGCTCTAGGTGAGATATCCGCGAATGACGCGACTTTTGGCCTGGTTAATGTTGATCTTTCTCGCCGCTGCGCATGTACAGGACGAACAGACTACATACCATACTCAATTGGCGGTTCGAAGTAGGTCAGAAATATGTCTGGCGAGTCATCGAAACGTTCTAGTCTCATTGATATGTACGTGTCTCCGCCACTGCTTGAAGCGCAGGTTACGCTAACTTGGTCTTGCTTCTTCTCACTACGACCGTAAACTCGCAACAGCACATACCAATACCTGCACACGTGCTTATCATCTGGTCAACTCGATCTCTCCCTACATTCTCAACTCACCGAGACTCTCCGCCATCGCATCCCCCAACTCCAAAACCTCTCCCGTCCTTTCGGCTCCCCCTCACCTGCATCGAAAAAGAAGATAGAATCAGCTTCTTCCTCAGTCGCTCTACGTGATGGAGTTATACTTCGGGTAGAAGAAACCGACAGGCCATACATATATGCCATAAGTGAGGCGTTCGACATCGACGAAGTGGAGGCTTTGGTGCTGTTCCGAAGCTTCCTGTACAATGAGGGTCTTCCGCCAGATGCAGGAGAGGGGAAAGAAGACGTAGATAGTATGGTGCAGGATCTGGTTACCGCCATCACTCCCTTCTACCATTCAGAACGTCTCAACTGTCTCCGCGTCCTCATCCCCTTATTTCGCTCGTGGTCCTCGGGGGACGACGATCCTGTCAAGCTGATCGCTAAAGAAATCCTACCTGAAATCACGCAAAAGCAAGTACAATCATTTGCTACGAAGATTGTTGACGAGTATGTTCGGAAGACCAAGGAGCCTATCCCGGCCAAACTAGATAACGTGCCGAAGAAAGCAGCACAGTGGGTCAAGTACAACGCTCAAGAACAGCTTGTTCTGCTTGAAGTGCTCTTCTGGACCATGTGGGAGGCGGCCAAATGTACTGGACCGACCGTGGTGCGGATATTGGAAGCCGTGTACGAAACCAATCTAGGGTCTGCCCAACAGAACGGTAACTTCCTATTGGAAGACGAAGGATTGCAGTTGCAAGAAGACTCGGCGGCACTGTGGATTCTTATCACCATCGAAATCTTCGAGCTTGAAAGGGTCGCCGCGCCGCCGGGAGACAAGGGGTGCATGGAACTCCCTACGGATGACAAGAGTGTCTATTGGAGTTCACCTGAGTCTCTCCAGCGAATACACGAACTCGTTCTTTCTAACGACGGAGGTCAATTCGCGTGCACCTATCTCGCCTGGGCATTCGTTCTCTCTCGAATTGTCTCGCGTGTCACCGACTCCAATAAGGAGTTCCCTCAGTCATACATCAACTTTGTACAAGGATTAGTATCTCCGCTAGACAGGTCCTATTCGAAGGATAGAGAACCAGTACATGTGCTCATGACGAGGACATGTCTCAGTCCTGAAGCGGGGCTCTTCCAACTCATTCTGACACTATTGACCAAATCGCCCTTGTTCGTCACGGCGGCGGCTTGGAGGACCGGATCGAGTATCACGGATCCGAATGCGGTCGCACATCGGTCCGTCCTCAAAGGTATGTTGCGAAACGTCTCTGCCTTTTCCACCGAGGATTCATGTCCATCTCACCATGAATCTACTCAGGTCTCATCATTGCTCTTCTCGAACTCGTGCCAGTCGAAATGATTCCCCAGCTCGACCTCTTGATCGAAGTCTGGGTAGCCCTCTTTGGCAGGAGCGAAAGCAGGTCCGTGGAAGGGATTTGTGCGCAATTCTGGCGTACAGACATCCACGTCGGCATCTCCCGTCGTGCCATCCTCGATGTAGCGCGCACCCGTTTTCCCATCCACATTCGCCCTCTCATCAGGCTGTTGCGTGCATTGACAGCAGTAGGATTCTTGGACACGGATCCGCTATCCACGACCGATCATGGGAGCGAAGGTGAACCCCTGACGGTCGAACGGGAGGAATGTGCCAACGCCGTGTTCCAATATTTGGACCACTTGGGGACGTACACGCAGGTTGTACCTGCTAGTGCGTGTACGGGTGGACATGCGTTGTACGAGAAGCTGCCGGAGAGGTATACAGCTGGAGCGATCTCCACGGGAGTGACATACACCAACCTTCGACCCATAAAGCTTCCAGGAGGGTCTACTCTGCCTGCCAAGTCCGTTGGGCGATTACTCAGTCCGGATGGCGCGGATCTGGTGGTCATTGCATGGCAGCATGAGCATTCGGGCTGGAAAGTCCTCTTGGAGATTCTAACTGACTATGTGAATCGAAGGAGGATCTACTCTGGTGGAAATTCTTATCACGACGTCTCGTTTGGCCGACGCGGAGATCCCAAGGTGCATAGTCTGCGACTGGAAGATATCGGTGTCGAGATGGACCCAGCCGGGGACGAGGACATCGTTGTGGACACCCTTGATCTTATACGCAGCGTCGTTCAGGACAACCCCATCTTGGCCGAGCAATTGCTCGAGACCCTCGAAAGTGGTGATTCCGTAGTCGCGCACTCGACCACGGAAACTTCTCCTCCTGATCTTGTTCAGTTGGCTACCACGATCTTGGAAGAAGCTCTCTCTAGGTCGTCGCCGCAGAATAGACAACCTCCTCGAACAGCCCTCATTACGTCTGCGATGAGCGTACTCTCCGCGTTGCTACCATTGCCGAGATACTCCAATAGGGTATGGCTGTACATCCGCTCGACGTCTTCTCTATTCGGCTCGGAGAGGAATCTCGGCGTCGCCTCCACCGTCCTCGCTGCTGAACGTCTTACCGGACATTACACTATGACTCTCGCTCTCCTTCTCCTGGTGCAACACCTCTTCGCCGAAGCATCTTCATCCGTCTTAACCGTGTTGCGAGAGAACCCCAAGATGCAGCAGGTTAAAGAAGAAGTCCTCATGCGAGCAACTCGATTCATCCATTCCGAGATCTGGATCGAGCATGTAGGGTGGAAATACGCTCAACTTGCAGATCGATTCGAGATTGGCAGGCGGATATCTAGCTTGTACGTTGAGATTCTCAGACATTCTCCTACCATGCTGCAAGACGCGCCTTTCGCGAAGTTGTCTCAGGCAGTCTACGATGCGCTGTTGTCCAGAGCGACCATGTCCGCTGTACACCCTATTGTGAACTCCATCACTTCCGGTTCGTCTGTCATGAACCATCTCTATGCGACGAGACGCTTCGGGGATGCGAGGCGGCTAGTGTACATGCTAGAGTCACATCTCCGACTCACCCGTATCATCCTCACCTACAAGCAAAGAATGCCTACGTCTTCCAAAGTTTGCTTGTTGGAGGAGGTTCTTTGCGTTCGCGGTACAGCCGCGTCTGCTACAGCTAACACATCCGCAAAGTCTGACCCCATCGACGCGCTCGCTGCGTATGTCAAGGAACGTGCGATGGGCTCTCAGATCCCCATTCTGGCTATCCAAGTCCTCTTCGCGCTATGTTCCTCTCTTGCATCATGCGAAGGGATGCCACCCACCATCATTGGACATCTCTCCGACCCTGAAGGGACGGTCGCTTCGCTTGTGCGGATCGTCATACACCCGTACGATGACTCCAAACTTCGGAACGCTGTTTGGAATTTCATCACCCTAGCGGTGGACAACGAACCGGCGCTTGCCAACTTGTTTGTTACCGGACACTTCCACACACCCAGCCTGAAAGGCAAGGAGAAGGCCCAGGAAGAGCCGACACCAAAACAAAACAGTGCGCTTTCCCTGTCCGTCGAAATGCTGGAAGAATGGAAAGGTCTCTGGGAGTTGAATCCCCAATCTCTCGCTTCCGTTCTACGATTCCTTGACGTCGTCTGGGAACACGGCCACGAACACAAAGGTGCTCTCCAACCCGTCAGGCAGAACAAGACGTTCTGGGATTCACTCGCCGCCATCGTGAAGGAGGAGCTAGGACCCGTGCCAGACAATAGGACAGAGAGCTTCGTGATCATTGATGGAGAGCAACACACCGAACTACATGAAGCTGTGTCGGCGCATGCATACCGGACGGTTATCAAGTCGCATGCATTGCATATCATCGGCTTGGATATCCGGATGGCGTTGCAAGCGGCAGGTCCCAAGGGCACATCCACGAAGCCAACCAGTTACCTTGCGCTTCAGGACGTGTTCCAATCTGGGGAGGAGTTCACAGACCTCATTGGCGAAGCGGCTTCGAGGACGTACGACCCGTCGTTGCATGACGAATTACTGGAGTTGGTGCATAAGCATTTCAAAGCCCTTGCGATCGATCAATTGCAGAGGCCGCGCCCCTTGGTGGAGCGCGAGTTCGGCGACAACTTTGCATTCTCGGTGGATCTAGCCATAACCAGGCTACAAGCCTTCTCCACATCTAAGACGCAAGAGTTCGACGAGGCTTTGAGGAAGATGTATTCCGTCAATCTTAACCTGTCACTGGCCCATGCACAGACGACGTTGACACAATCTTGGCAATTCTTGCTGCTCCAAGTCGTCCCATTCTTGCGAGGTGTCTCGTCCGTCAGACTTACCCTTCTCTCTATCGCCGACTCTATCTCAGCAGACATTGCCGGCGAGAAACGGTCCGGAGACATGATGTCTACGATACACCACGCCCGCCTCTCCCTACTGCTTTCCCTTCTCGAAGTAGCTTGGTTCTCCACTACGGAAAAGAAGGAAGAGATACAGCACTTCATCGCGCTTGTCAAGAACCTTCGAGGCATTTTGTTGAACACCGCTCAGTCACCTGCTAAATCATTCCTAGGCCAAATATCGATCCCATTCCATCGCGTGGTCCTTCAAATCGCTTACTTCTGCATGAAGCACAGCAGGAGTCTGTGGTTAAGACCAAAGACGCTCAATGCCGACCAACGTTTGAACATCACCGCGACTCTCGAATGCACACTCATTCTAGTCATCGATGCTCTCAGGTTATCTTTCGACTCTGCACGGACGAAACTGGATCTCGATCTAGACCAAGATCTCGAATTGTTGGTAGCGGTATTCGCAGAGTCCACGAGACCCGACTTCAATGCTTCGCCGACGTTCTGGTTAACGAGATGTCAAGAAACAGACGTAGTGCAAGCAAGCCTCGAGCTCTTCCGCCGAATGGATCTCGTCGGTTTCTCAGATCTGGGTCTATTGCGAGCTCGGAAACAGCCTCTCTACGCTCCCCACGTTCTGACGTTCCATACTGCTCTGGCGAGCGTGGTTTCAGCCGCAGAGCGGCTCGCTAGCGAAGGCGTCTTGTCTGCATACACCGAGAATCCCATCAGCGATGCAATCAAGGCTGGGTCAATTGACGTCGTGCTCCCCGAGCTTCCCGGCGAGCGAAGTCCTGCTCACAAAGCGTACTGTTCGATGCTGGCAGTGATTGCAGGCGTGACAACTGCTTTGGGCCGACATGGGCTGTACTTCGAAGCCGAAGTTAGCGGATTGGTGCAGTTGTACAGTGATCAGATCCACAGGGCACTTTCGTGGACAAACAGTGATCCTCTCACTCTGCCTTTACTCGAAGAGATTGAGCAGGTTGTCAACCTCTTCTCCGCTACCACTCGCGGCTCGTCTGTTTCGGGACGATCGGATACGGTGCAACGGGCTCTCGCTTTCTTCACGACTGACGCGTTGCTTCTCCTGCAACAAGTGAACTACGCCGTAACACATCCCAATCATCTTGCCAGCCTCTTTGAGCCCATCACTGCAGACGAGAAGGCTGAATTCGAAGCAGACAGTAGGAACACGTCGTCAATCAGCTCTCCGACCGATGTCGTGGACCCAATGAGGAGGCCGTTCCTCGCCAAGCTCGTTCATCGGTTCTTCAGGCTGTCCAGTTTGTTACTGGATACCCTTGTCAGTATTAGTGGGGCGGAGACCGTTCTGACTGGTGAGCCGGAGGACTGGCCATCATTCCCGACCCTCGTCGTTCCGGTAGGTCGTTTGCATAACATCCTGACTATTCCCTATACACTGACTTATTTGCATCTGCAGCATTCCAAAGTTGTTCTGGGAGAACCGGCATCGATCGGTACCTTACTGGAGCTCGGCAACTGCTCACTCGATGTCCTACGGCATTTAGTTGACAGACCGCCATTACAAGCAATCACGCCTGCGTCTGGGTCAACCAAAGCGCTGGACGTACGGGATAGCGTCACTGTGGCTCGCCTCAATCTCGAAGGCGTACTATTCTACGTCGTCACTCAGCTTGCGTTGTGGTTGTCGAAGCCAGAGTTTGATGCACAGCCAAGCGATGCAGACATAGACGATACTATGGGTATAAGTAAAATCGGGTATGAAAGCACGCGGAATCCAGAGAAGGAGAGGAGAGCGAAGAGGCAGTCCTTGACGTTGGCAGAGAGGCTGAGGAGGGGGATGTCGGGAGAAATGGCTGCAGACGTGCAGTCGTTATTGGCAAAGGCTAGACCTTTCATAGCAAAAACCGATGGGATCATAGGCACGAAGAGCGTGGATTTGACCCCAGTATTATCGCGATTTGTACAAGAGAGGATCATGGGGGCGTAGATATCCTGTATTGTAATACCATTCTTCATTGATCTGCAACCATTGTTTTATTTTGTCCCATGGCGTACAAATCGAGCTCTACCTCAATGCATGTGCACAAACTTCATGTAAGCAATCAAGTCAATCTTTGAATCTCACAGAGGACTTGCCATATTTGCACATGCACCACGACGATCGCGTTGAATATTTGTGATCGACGAGGTTCTTTCTCGCTACTCACGTCTGTATTACAATCGTTCAAAGCTCAAGGCAACAATCCTTCACGAGACCCAGGAAATGGCTGAAGCGTCGACCTCAACTGCTCATCTCGATCCTGAAAACGCAGAAGCACTGAAAGCCTCTACGTTCCGTCGTTTGCACCCTAAAGTATACCTAGAGAGATTCCTCGCGGAGAACGTGAGGCCCGACGGACGCGCATTCGACGAATGGAGAGATGTTTCCATCAATGTAGGTTCGTACTTCCCCAGAAATTTGACAGTGTTTCAGACCAACGCGTCCGTAGGATCTATTTGCACAGCGGATGGCTCTGCCTTGGTGCGGCTAGGAGACACCACCATTGTATGTGGTGTCAAAGCAGAAATCGCCGAGCCTGAACTCGACAGCCCGAATGAGGGGTTTCTTGGTCCGTATCTCTTCCAGACTGTATATAAGTTAATGTACTGACCACATATACAGTACCCAATATAGACCTTCCTGCCTTATGTTCGCCAAAGTTCAAGCCTGGCCCTCCCTCAGAGGAAGCACAAGTTCTCTCCGATAGACTGAACGAAATCCTGGTTTCGTGCGTAGTCTGCAGAGGTTGATGTGAGGACACTACTCACGCTCACTCTAGGACAGGGGTGATCCCATTGTCATCGCTATGCATCGAACCCGGCAAACTTGTTTGGTGTTTATACGTAGATGCTATATGTATAAACCTGGATGGTAACGCATTCGACGCAGCACTTCTGGCTATGGTGGCTGCATTGAAGAATAGTGCGTTCATTCCTCTCTCAGAGAAGACGAGATGGTTGACCCGAAATCCTTAGCTCGACTACCAAAAGCAAAGTACAGTGACGAAACGGATCGCGTTCTATGTTCACGCAAAGAAAAGGTGTCCTTGGATATTAAGAGACAACCTTCCTCGTTTTCCTTCGGCATCTTCGATTCGTACGTCCGCATGTTCACCGTGTTCTCTCATTCAATGACTGAGATGGTTTCAGGACGCATGTTCTTGCCGATCCAACGACGTTCGAGGAACCTCTGTTGGATACGACTTTCACGATCACGCTTGACGAAAATGGAGAGCTTGTGTCAGTCTTACAGCTTGGGTTGGGATATGCGAGAACCCAGGATGTCCTCTCGCAATGCATTGCATCTGCAAAGAAACACCACAACGCCATCAACAAGAAAATATATCAGATCTCATGATTGCATGATTGCCTCCCCTTCCTACGATGTACGAGATGGCACGGACGCATTTTCTGATAACGATGGTGACGAAAGCTCTCAAGCGTATTCACTGGCATCGAGTCCAAGAACTATGTTATTGCGCGAACAAGAAAAACATATGTTACTCTACTAACGCATGGTAATATATGTAGGGCATAGAGGCCTTGTTGTACACAGCAAGAAGAATCAGTAGCATATGAGTACTAATCGAAGTATAACGCAATATAACTTCAATATAAACATTGAGAGGATAAGTTAAGCTTGGGAGCGTTGTGATCACTTGGATGAACGGTTGAACTTGCATCTAGGCGGATGAACGACTATGGTTTCGGTATTGCAGGTAACCTTCAATCATGCCCATCATGTTGCCAATACGAGTGTTGTCCTCGGGAAGCCATTCGCCGTTGTTGACGCAAAGAACCTTCATGCGCTCGTGGTAGTTGAGGTCGGCAAGTAGCTTGGGGGTGATGAGGAAGTATTGGCAGCTATCTTCCTTGCAGGTGACCTCGACGAGAGAATTATGGACCGCGCGTTCAGCGCGAGCATCCATGCCCTGCGAAACAAGAGTCAGAATTTCAAACTATCGGTTGATCATGTGGAACAAATACCTGGTTAATTTCGTCGACCAACGAAAACGGAGTACGGGCCTGCTCAGTCAAGCTCATCAAATACATGATCGTTGTCAAGGATCGCTCGCCACCAGACTGACGCTCTCCCGTCAAGAGTTGGAGCTTCTCATCGTCGCGGAACTTGACGAGGATATCGATGGCCCACTTGTCGTAGTCTTCGTGAGGCGTCAACCTAATCTCGCCCGCGCACCCAATACGGTCGAACGCAGCGGAGAACTTCTGGCCGACGCTCTCAACGAGCTTGCGTAATGCCGGCTCCCAGTTGTCTTTGGCCAATTTGATGGACCTCTCCTTCTTCTGGGCCTTCTCCTCGCGGTCTTCAATGCGTTCGGATAGCTCTTTGATCTGCGGCGAAATGAGAACGTGAACCGCTCAAGTGTCACAAGAAGCACTTACAGCCTGGAGTCGATTCTGGTACTGCTCCACCACTCCGGGATTGGTGACTTTGGCCAGTTCCAGCTTGGACTGTTGAACATGAAGTTCGTCTTGTAATTCTTCGATTGTCCGATCCTTGATCTGGTCATTCTGGAGCACCTGATTCAGTATATGTGAGAAATGGATCGGGGAGATAGTACGAACTGCCTCCATATCCTGGAAGCGTTGACGCGTTTCCGGAGAACGAGACTTGAGCAGCTCTTGGTTCTCTGCAAGTTTCACTTTCGCTTCTTCTTTGACAGCCTTGAATTGCTCATTGACTAGCATTTCATCAGATCGATATTTGCGGTGGAGGCATCTGATACTCACCGTCATTGTAGTGTGAAATGGCAGCCCTATACTCCTCTTCGCGTTCCTTGAATATCGACCTCACTTTGTCTATGTTTGCACCAAGCTGCGCGAACTGCAAGCCAACGCGGGTGGCCTCCTCTTGATGTTGAATGGCTTCGCGGATGAGTCTCTATAAGAAAGAATAAAAACAATTAGAGGTGTCTCGTGTATCTGCCATAAGTGTAAGTTTACCTCGTAGTCTTTGAGGATATCGGCTCGCTTCCGAGCGCAGTTGAGAATCTTGACCTTCAGTCGAGCACGTTCTTCATCCAGAGAAGGGGCATTCAGCAGCTCGTTCAGCTTTTTCTGATCGCTCTCTGGTAGAACGAGTTTAGTAACTAGAATTGTACGAGCAATGAAACTCAACAAACCAAGTTTCAGCTTGAGTCCGTGTATCCTCCTCTGAATACTTAGAACTGTTTCCTTGCGCTTGTTTAGCTTATCCTGAAAGTGACGTTGAGCAAAGTCATAGTGGAGCTAGACGATGATATAAGTACCTGTTTCTGCTTGTTCTCGCGCATGGCAGCTTGGATTTCAGATTCCTCCTTCGACAGTGCCTGGATTTTCTCCTCAAAGAGTTGTAACTTCGTTTGTGCCTCACGGATCCGTGCCATGATGCCTTCCTTGATCGAAGGGTCAACTACATAGGATATCAGATATGTCGCTCTATTACTCCGAATATGGGAGGACGTACCAGCGACCTGAGTGAAGATACGAGCTTCCTTCACCGCTGACGTAGCCGTGAAGGGAAGTCGCTTTCCGTATTTAGAACGAGTTACGGCATTGGCAACATTGCCGACGATGTATCTTCCACCCCCAGAATTGGCGTAAACTTCAGTAGCCCGCTGCACATTCACTTGGCCAGGTGTCTTGACAGCTATAGCCTGAGAAGCACGATGAGCCTTGTGTAGTTCTGAACGATAAGGGATTGAAACGCTTACAGTGCGCTGCAATTGCAAAGAGTTTTCTAAGAACCACCTCAGTCCATCTGGACACCGCACGAAGTCGATTGCGTAGCCATCGAAGCCAAGAGCTCGCAACTAGATTGGCAGATCACTTACTTTCAGGTTACATCGCGACTCAACGAAGTGAACATACCTCTTCAGGCGATACGGGCAGCGATGGAAGCTGACTGCGATTCCTGAACCATGTGTTCAACCTAACTTTGCGACCCAAAGCCTCGGGCGTGTCGTTGAACACTCTGTTCAGCAGTTTGTAGTCCTCGTCGCATTGTGCGACAAAGGTCTAGAACAACATAAAAGGTTAGGCATATCCAAATACATACGGAACAGACAAGGGAGGATTCACCCTGAGGTCGTTCCACGAAAAGTTGTTCTCCACTGCGCTTGCAAACGCCCTTTCGGGAACATCAAGTGAGAGAATGGGTGGTTCGATGATCTCCATCTTGAATCGATGCATATTCTTACGCAACCATTCAACGGCCTCTGCCGCATCCGGGTCCGCGCGCCTGAGGTTCTCCAGCTTCTGAGAGTTCATGTCGTCCAACTGTCGCAACCTATCCAGGGTTTAGTTCACTGATCCTATTCGCCGTATCGCATGCTTACTCCTGCTGAGCGGTATGAAGGTCGTGATTGTACTTTGACTGTTCCGTGACGCATGCTCTCTGACGCTCATGAAGATCGGTTTGTCTATCGACAATCTCTCGATTTTCTGCTCTGGCCGCTCTCTATATAGCAGTGAGATGATGGGTTTGTTGGCGGCGAGTGTACAGCTATATCACGTACGATTTCTTCATTGATTTCGTCTACATTCTCTGTTTCAGGCGGATCAGCGAGAGCCTTCTGCGCATTCTCGATTTGTTTCTGCAAATTCTGGATCTTCTTCTGACGATCCCTCTCGTCCCTCTTCAAGTGGTCGAGCCTGTTCTTGAGCTCCTCGGCTTCGTTTTCCTGATGATAGTTCAGGTGTTAGAGTTGTAGAGACGATCACGGAATCATATCATACTAGAGTCTCGCTGTCTTGCCACTTGCGTCTCATGTGCTCGAACTTCCTCCTTGCCGCGCGCTTCTTCTCCTCCCGTGCTGCCTCAAGGTCTTTGTGCTGTTTTTCGAGGAGGCTGACAAAGGTTTGAGAGAGGGATCTATCTCAGCAGGAGAGGGAACTCACTCTACGAGAGCACGGATAGGAGCGTTCTTCTGCTGGAGTTGCTTTACCTCCTCGCCTATCGTCTTGCGCAATTCCTTGAGTTCCATAAACCTATCGCGAGCATCAGTGTACGCTCTGTACGGCACCAGAATCTCCAGCAGTTCGATCTATAACATTTGTTAGTGAAATCGGTCGGCGACATACGCCAAAAATCACTAGACCTCGCGCTCGATGGCCTTGCGTTCTTCGAAGCGTTTGACTTCACGTTCGAGATTAGCATTCCGCTCCTGCAGGTTTTTGAGCTGTTCGCGGTCTGAAATAAGAGACTGTAAGGAGTAAGTCAAGACACAGTCAGGAAGATCAGGAATAGCAGCACCTCTTGCAGTTTCTTCAGATCCTTCCCGGCGGAGATCAGGCTATCGTGCCAAGCAGTAAGGTTTCCATCGCCGGCAGCGCGCTGAGTTTCACGCAGCAGTTGCTGAGGACTCATACGAGCAAACTCAGCGACACGGTCCTGCGGCAGGAAAGAGCTGGGGGAGACTTAGATACAGGTCTCATGTGTACTTGGGAACCACTCACCAAAGATTGCTGACTTGCACATTCAGCTCGGCCATGCGAGCATTAACCTCTTTACCGCTGATAGATTCTCCGTTCAGGAAGAACTGTGAACTCTTTGATTTCTGTGACAAAGTGCGCTTGATAACGAGATTGGGTTGCCCCTGGGGACCCTTTAGCTCTATCTCGATATGACCCTCAGTTGTGCCATTCTTAACGAAGGCAGGTAGATCGGTGGCACGGCCCAAAACCTAGAGGAAAATAGGAAAAGAAGAGTTATGAGATTTTTCTATTGCATGAACTTGGAGGTACACTCACATGCGGCGGGAAATTCAGACCAAGGCAGATAGCGCATGCTATGCTACTCTTCCCAGTCCCATTTGGGCCTAATATCATGTTAAGGCGAGGTCCCGGGAAGAACTCGACAAAATCATAGGTGACGAAATTCTTCAGCTGTATACGGACGATGGATCCGGGGATGAATCTATAAGGTACTGGTGTCAATTAGGCAGCACTGAACCAGCAGAATACACACACCCGTCTATATCTCTGGGAAGAGTATGGGCCTTCTTGATTTTCGGCTCGCCGTCAGGGCTATGCGCATCACCTATAGTATTGGCGCGAGCGCGTTTCCTACCCTTTGGAGAACCATCCTCGCGTTCCTCTTCGTCTTCGCCGTCACCCTGCACCTGACTGCCTTCAGCATCCTCGTCAGAGTCGTGTCCATTCATCGGAGATGGTTCCATGTCCTCTTCATCGTGTTCGACGCGTGCCGTTTGCGATTCTCTAAGACCGCCTCTTCTAGTCTTGGAAGCTTTCTCGTCAGATGTCCGTGATCTGCCCGTGTTCTCTTTTTGAGATTCGTCCGTCACGTCTGACGCAGCTCTACGAGCCATCTCAGATGATCGAACGAACAGTGGTGGTGGTAGTTGGGAATCTGGGATGACTGGGGCCGGATGCGATATGTCAGACTATTAGTTGTGCAGACCCAATTCGCGTTCCGACGCGTCGTAGCCACAGGCGCGTTAGACGCCTGTTGTTTGGGATTCGTGTCAAATGACCCTGATTGTTTCCTCACAAGATCGTCAAACATCTTCTACTCGCGGTGCAGAGTAATATCAAGTACGATATGTATTGTACGCGTGGAGTGTCTTCAAAAGTTGTGCAAACTCTGAACCAATTCGCCCGAAACTGCGAAATGCAGAGAAGCTCATTGACCAGTCACGTGAATGTGTGTTTCAATCGGAGAGCGCGGAGGCTTAATTGGCGCTGGGCCAGAGCCTGGTAGCGTTGCGCTACCGTACACCTTCATTTACCGAGTCACTGCAGAGTGTAGAAAATGTCTTCAGGCACTCATATTCTACTACGTTCTGTAGTTAACGTTCACCCTGGTTTTTCAGATACCTGGTAGATGTCATAGAGGCGCAAGAATGGCCAACAAGAAACTCAGTATGTCTCATCAGTCTCGAGGCTTCCTCTCCATCTCACAGGTAGAGCAGTCTTCGTTACGGGCAACGCGATGAAGCTCCAGGAGGTCCGAGCAATCCTCGGCCAGTCCGGTATCGAGGTTGATTCTAAAGATCTTGACAGTGCGTACTGCAATATCGATTAATCAGTTCTGATGTTAATTGCTCGCATAGTTCCTGAGCTGCAAGGAACAACTGAAGAGATCGCGCTCGAGAAGTGCCGACGCGCCGCGGAACTGTTGGGTGGTCCCTGTATCACTGAAGATACTGCGTTATGCTACGAAGCCTTCAATGGACTGCCAGGTCCATACATCAAACACTTCCTCAAGGAGCTTGGTGTGGAAGGTCTACAAAATGCGCACCGTAGTGTCCATCAGAGAACTGACTTAGTTATTAGGCCTCTACAAGCTCCTGGCTGGCTTCCAGTCCAAGAAGGCTTGGGCACTTTGCACATTCGCATACAGCGCTGGGCCCGGCACCGAGCCGCTCTTGTTTGAAGGGCGCACAGACGGGCAAATTGTGGCACCCAGAGGCGCAGGTAAATTTGGCTGGAACCCAGTGTTTGAGGCGGAGGGTACAGGAAAGACGTACGACATTCGCCTTCGACTCACATCCCGAAAACTATACTGATGTGTTTGAATTCACGCAGGTTTGCCGAGATGTCAGAGGATGAAAAGAACGCTATTTCACATCGGTTCAAAGCATTGGAGAAACTCAAAGTCCACCTCCAAAGCCTTTCATCCTAACGCAGCCTGTCATAGAGCCGACATGCTAGAATTTGTACTATACATGCAACAACGTGCGCCCATTGATCATAGCTTCGTCGTTGTCCGATTCTGTTTCGATCCGCTTTTCACCGGAGCGGTGGTTTGCGTGGCCGATATCAGCAACCGCCCGGTCGCTTTGTTATACACCTTTCATTTTGAACTTTAGTACGATTTCCGAATAGCTGTGAATGGTTTGCACTTACCTCCGCTCTGCTTGCCGCTATCCGACCCCCCATGGACAGAGTGGTACTGACGAGCCTCAGAACGGTGCCACTGCATTTGAACGTTTACGACATGCATCTTAAAATGCAGTTCAAGGCAAAGCTTACCGAGGAGCCGGCCCATACCAGGTCAAGTTCATAGTTTGCGAAACTCCGGACGCGTCAATGCCCTGACTAATCCCGAGAGCATGCAAGGAAGAAAACGTAACACTGTAATCCTTCAAGGTCAATTGATTGACTGATTTTTTAAGTTATAGGCAGCTTACTAGTCTACCATGAGTGCGGCACACCCTCCATGCAAGGCATCGTGTACGTTCAGCATCCCTGCAAAAACAGGTCTATACAGTTGTTGAAATCGTAGCAGATACATCAACTCACCGTCCGCAACTGTCATCTCGAAGACACATTCGGCTTCTTTGTGGGGGGCAGCACCACCACTGCTCACATCCCTCACGTTGACTTCGACAACCTTCAAATCTTTCATCACGTCATGAGCAAAGATAGGACTACCAGGGTAATGTCGGGCATGGTATCCCAGTAAATTAGCCACGAGTTGTTTGCCTTCGGTACTCATATTTCCTTGTATGGTCGTCGCATCATCGTTGGGTGGAGGAGCGCGAGGGTACGATCGTAACTTAGCCAGCGGGTCCATTCCTCTATATAATGTGAGTCGTGCGATAGAGTGCAAGGATGTGCGAGGCTGATTTGGAACTCTGCAGGTATTTGAGCAAAGTATAGTCCCTTGCCCTGTATCACTGCGACTCGGCCTTCGGGGGAACAAGGTCAAGTTGTACGTCTATCGTGATTCCGTGAATCAGCAGGCAGCTGCCAGCAGCCCATCAAGAGTGTGTCAGCTGATCAGCGCTGAAACATTGCCACGGTCAATATTCAGAATAATATTCATGGTTAAAGGAGGAAGCTGGGAGGAAGCTCAATCATCAGAGATCCTGATGTTCAACGTTAACTAGTTAACTGTTGACGCGATGAACACCGACACTCGGTATTTTACAACGTGAGCGTGTTCCCTTCAGTGCTCGAACAGGCCCTAAGCTGACATCACTACGACCCATGTCTTTTCCAGCTCCGGGGGTTGACCAAGCCGCGTTGAAGTACCGTCAGTAGGCTGCCCCCGTACTGGATTTGCCTATTCTGTGATTCCGTCGAGCCTAACAAAAGTGTAGTCCATCCTGGCTAGGTTGCGACCCGCCGGCCTCTTCAGACTGCGGCAAATGCGCACTCTCGGATACTAACCATCGAATTGGTTCCCGAAAAGGAAACCAAGTAGCCCCGACTGCCCCGCCTTCCGCAAGGCATCCGTGCCGCCTCTTTATCTCTTCCTCTGGCCCAGTTCCGCTACCCGCAGTTACTATCCGCATAACAGGTTCCGTGTATAAGATGAAGGGTGTTCTTTTCGCTGTTCACCACTGCAAACTTGCGTCTCTACTACTCACATCTTACAGCCACGACCACGACTCTCGCTTTCGACTTCATCTCCTATCATTGCACGTTGTGCCATGGTCAAACTAAGCCCAGTTTCTCCTGACATGATTGGTCAAACTCTCATCTCGGACGAGTTTCAATTGGAACTGGTTGAACTCCTCGGTTCAGGCGCGTACGGTGTGGTGTATCGCGCATTCGACCTCTCCTCCTCCAAATACTCCCCCCACTTCTACGCCGTTAAAGTCCTCCTCCGACATCCGGACAAGTCTGAAATGGCTCGCGCGCAAGAACGCGAGATCAACCACCATATGGCGGTGTCCCATCATCCTAACGTCGTGACACTACACCATGTTATTGTCGACGACCACTACGTTTACCTCGTTCTCGACTGCTGTGCCGGAGGAGACCTGTTCGCCTCCATAATGGACCGTGGCACCTATGTCCGAAACAACGCTGCGATCAGGAGCTCTTTCATCCAACTCCTAGACGCAGTTCAAGCTTGTCATGATGAAGGGATCTACCACCGTGACCTGAAGCCGGAGAATATTTTGTGTTCTGCGGACGATCAACACTTGTTCCTCGCGGATTTCGGTCTATCGTCAGACCGGGAAATGAGCGAAATGTTCGGATGTGGGAGCTCTTTCTACATGAGTCCAGGCAAGTCCTCTCGTACAATTCTCTGGAACAGACCTGCTTACGCCCACTCGCATCGCAGAGTGTCTAGGCATCATATCGCACTATGCACCATACGACCTCCGCAGCTCTGACGTGTGGTCTCTCGGCGTCATTCTCAGTAACATGATTACTGGTCGCAACCCGTGGCATTTAGCATCGAAAGAGGACGTCGGGTTCAACGAATTTCTTCACCATGGTTCGCATTACCTTCGAGCCGCGCTTCCCCTCTCCCGCGGTGCCGCTCAGCTGCTCACTCGCATGCTCGATCCCGATCCCGACACTCGAATCACGATCCCAGAAGCCAGGGAAGCTGTCCTGCGGATCGAGACGTTCCTCCACAGCTCACATACGTTCCAGGCCCAGACGGAAGTTATCCTACCCACCAAAGACACTCCACAGGAGGCATTCGTACCTGCCATTCACATCCGTCCCGGTTCCAATATGGCTATCCGCCCTCCCACGGCAGAGATTGTCGTCAGCGGCTTTGCCAATGAATCTACCGCCACCTCCCCTTGCGATACCCTCCAGACCTTACAGGACCCGCATACCCTCCACATTCCTGCTGCAGGCTCGACGTCAACGAATAGCAGTGATGATAGCGAGGGTCCCCCAACCCCTGTTACATCGGCACGTGATCCCGAAATCGCGCCTGTGCCTGAAATCTGCCTCAGTGAAGGTCTTCCCGTGAAGGACCTCCATCGAGAGCGGCTCATGGAATCGGTGCATTCGTCTGGTGATTGTAAACATCGCAATCCTTTACGGCGGTTCATCCACGCAATCCATGGTGTTAGGATCCGCTCGTGAGGAATGGCGTGGTCGTCGCTGCAGGCGGTGATGAAACGCCATGTACATATTATAGTTCGTTTCGTTGTCATGTTTGTGGCTTTTATATCGTAAAATATGGACAGTAGATAGCAAACATTAGATAGTAATGAACCTGTGTAAACCATACTATACAAATACCGTCAGACGAAGATAACCACTAAGCAGATATGGTGTAGGGTAGGTTGCGGTGTATGCAATCGCATGCTACAATTTTGCTTTCGCATCTTTCGTTTCTGTGACTTGAGGATACATCTTGACATGGATGCCAGAGGCTACAAGCCGGTCGTGACTAGTATCATAAATCTGAGGGATTTGTGAGAATGGCAATAGGCGTAGCGACGGACTTTACACATACCTCCGTTCGTGAAACCATTGAGCGTTTGCCCATTGACATCACAGTGTTGACAATCTTGATCGTGGTTCCGCTGCAAATCCCCTGAATATACGACGACTTCAAAGGTGACGAAGAGCAGTTCCAACGCACAGTGGAGCAGGCGCATGATAGGCCATGCTGATTGTTTGTGAAACGTGCCCAATGTACTTCCTTGTTGTGATACCTGCTTGCAAGGTAATTACGATGCTCCCGCAACTGTAACATCAACGCCGGGTATTAAGAGGCTAAATCCGTCTCTGATTGATAGACTAATAGGCTCACAAATCGACCAGGAATGCACTGCATGCGCCGTGCAATATGTCCGAGTCGTTGACCATCTCTAGTACATTCCACAGCAGAGGGTAAGTTCTTGATGTATGGCACGACGTTTCGATATCCCGACACTCACCGTCGTCTACCTCAATCTCTAGCACAGCACGCGCTGTCTTCCTCGAAGGTGCATCAGGTTTAGGCTCAAACGAGACCTCGGTTACGCGAAGTCTTCTTGCGAGCGAATGTGAATATCCGGAGGTGTCCGACAAGTTCTCAAAGATGTATGCCATCTCATTTCTGATCTCTGGATCTACGCCACCTGGTGCCTCACGCATCGTTTGCGCAAGTACATTAGGTCCAGAGTATCTCTTGCGTGAACATGACATTTTGAGGGTTTGGGGGAAGGTGTCTCGAAGAGGTCTACTTGGATCCTATGAGAGTACAAGGAATGGTTGACTTCTCGGGGCTTCCTACGTACAATGAATCTTTAAGTACTCGGTGCTTAGTCTATTTCTCGGTTATTGGGACGGACCGACCTGAACGAATTATGGCGGTACCAGTTACGGCAGCTCAGTCGAAGCGCTAGAAGGCTGAGCACTGGCTGGGAAGGCTATGGCGATGCTCCTTCTATACCGTGCTCCCTATTGTGGTTTGTGTTGCCGGTTGGTATCGGAGCATTCTCAGCATGGACGTAGGTATGGAATGACTAGTACATAGAGTCGCCAGCCGTGAGCTCACATAGCCGGAGATAGCTACGGTGGGAACGCTGGCGCGGTTGGTTTATCACAAGGTTTGCCTGCAAAGCTTCTGTGCGCAGAACGCCTGCAATGTCATCGGCGGGGCTCATATTGGCGGCAGTAATGCAGTGTTCGCAAAGATATAATGGTACAAGGTAGGTAGATGGCTATGGTACATGATGCCAGGCTGTGATTTTGCATCTTTGTCGTAAGTAGGCAAGTAATGCATATCGTGAACCGGGAGTAAGGAACAAGAGGCACATTCAAACGCGGTACCGCAGCCACACTTCGTCATTATTACACGTGTTCCACTTGAATATCTGACTCTTTGTCGCTCTCTTTGTAGGCAGGAGCGGCAGTGCCGATCTCTCCTTCGATCTTTTCTTCGATACGCTTCTGCTGCTCCTCGCGGAGCTTCTCTCCCTCGAACACTGTACAGCAGTTCGAATGGTCAGTTGGGCCATATGGTAAGGCGATTTGAAGGGCGTACAGAATGCCAGCTCTTCGAGTGAGCGGTTTGACGTCTCGGGGAACAAGAAGTATACGAAAATAACCTCGAACAAGAGGAAAATGCAATAGCTGATGTAGTATTTCCAGCCTAAATAGAGTATGAGCAATGGTTTCGTTTGGTAACAAGCGTCCATTCTCACCAGCGTTGTCGATACCGATAGGATTGACGAACTGGTTGAAGAACCCGGCAGCACGACCCCACCATTGGAAGATAGCGATACCCTTGGCACGGACATGGTAGGGGAAGAGTTCGACTAGGAAAGCTATAAAAGGACGGATGTTACTGGGCCGTCAGCCAATCATCAGATATGACGCACTGTAGGTCAAAGCGTTGAACGCCATATTGTAGGCAGGACTGTATAGGAAAATGAGAGCAATGACAGCGCGAGAGGATGCCTGGTCATGGTCGATGCTGTATCGCGCACTGGCGATCGTCCATGCAGTGAATACGACCAGCAACGATATAGTACAGGACTTGAACAGGATCCCATTCAGTATGGCCCCTGCACTATCGGACGAAGGACTCACTAGATATACAGTACGACGCTTCAGCTTCGGCACCGTCAAAGCAAGGGCGGTTGCGTTGACGAAACCCCAGCAAGTCATAGCCAGGTTGATTAGGTTCTTCTCTCGATTATCCTTCACACCAACGTTCTCCAAGATGGGCGACAGGAAATAACTACATAATAGTTGAGTGACTGAGAAGTAGAATCTCCAAGGCATAATACTCACGAAGTCAAACCGTTACCACTCCATTGCGTGCCGAGACCGAGGAAGGAGCAGATCAATAGACGTTTGCGCATCCCAGGAGACCGGAGAAGTTCCTTCCACGAGGTCTTGGAGTTCTCTCTCTCAAGCTCAAGAGTCTTCTCGATTTCGGTGTACCTATAGGAACATCAGTCAGTCGATTGTACGTTGAACACCTGACTCTTCAACGTACTCTGCTTTGACCAAGGGAGAATCAAGATCGCCTTCGGCGTGGTACTTCGCCAGAATGGCATAGGCTTCCTCGCCGCGGCCCTTGGCAATAAGCCATCTGTAAGTTCGCCGTCAGTATCTACCATGGTTTTCCACTGCTGAGGGTAGACTGACCTAGGCGACTCTGGCAAAAACCAGATAAAGATTATCTGGAGTAAGCTCGGGCAGACTTGCAAGATAGAGGGAATCCTCCAGCCCCAGTTAGTCGGCATGGCGAAGGTACCAAGAGTGACGCCGGCAGCGACGATCGCGCCGATGAACCACGAAGAGTTGAAGAGCGAGCCGATACGTGCTCGTTCTCTGGGGTAGGAAAGCTCTCCGATCATGGACGAAGCAGCGACAATGGCAAAAGGGATGCCGAAACCCAGCAGGAAACGAGCGATGACAAACATAGCGACTGTATGACAATCAGTGAGATTATGTAGAGAGGGGCTCATTGATTACTCACAATCTTGCGAGGCTGTCTGCAGGGCCGCGCCAATGATCATGAAGATACTGCCAACGATGATTGCCCATCGACGACCGAACCTATCCGTGACAAAAGGAACAAAAGGCAGGGAACAAATTGAGCCAAGGGAGTACAAAGCAGACAGAAGACCGAGGATAGTCGAGCGAGGGTGGCCGAAGACTACATCCGTTCCAGTTAGTGCAGGATTTTTGGACAAAAGCGAATGATTGACACACATTCCTGCCATGTCCCGACAGCTTGCAGACCGTTCATCATTGACGAATCGAAGCTACCCTAGCATGAGCTATAGCGCTTCACGCGACCACAAAGACGACATACCCGCTAGTCATTTCGATACCGATACATGTCGGGAACATCGTCAAGTACAACATGCGCAGATTTGGCTTTTTGTACCATGGCACGGGATCCTGAGCGACGAGTTGCTCGATGACCGAATCTTGAGGTACACCACCGCCGACAGCCATGCTTATCAACTTGACAGGTCTTGACGACGTCGAAGAACCGATGGACAGGAAAGATCCAGGGGCGGATGAGAAGCTGATTGAACTTCGTCCGGGGCATTATAAACCATTTCCCGCCACATCCCCCGCATTCGAGCGGACCGAGGAAGCCTCTGGACCTGAATTTTAAGCCGCTATTGCGGGATCTTGAGCGGCGAGGAAAAGATCCTTGGAATCCCCGAACGGTGGGCTTCTTGGCATTCTTTGGCGAGCAGGAGGCCATGACATAACGAGACGTGAGAGCATGGGTTGTGATCTGCCCACCGTATCTTAAGGAATCTGTCGGGATCCTCTCGACTGCGAGCTATATCTGGTCAGCAAGAACACCAGGCATGGGAGTGAGATACATACCTTGCTTCGAAGGTGAGGTTCGTACAGCGTACGACTGCACCTCCCAGCTCGCATGAGGCTAAAGGAAGTAACATCCCGCTTTGCAAAAGGAGCAAATACGGAGAAACATCGGACACGCTTGCGACTTTTTGACACAGCCGCGATCCACCGATGTAACAGTCTGTCCACAACTGGGTTAGCGAGCTGTTGCAACCCACAGACTCCATGGGAGTGAAAACTGTGAAACTTGCTGGAACATACCACGGGTAGAGATTTCGAGGAGCTCAAAAATAATACTGGCTCTTCACAGAATGAATCATGGAAGGGGTAGGATACGAAACATATCGCTATATTCGCGTAATGGTGATCCTACACTGCTGTAGAGAAGTCGTCGATTGAGCGGCGCCGCGCAGCACACTACAGGGAAGGCGAAGCAGCCTGAGGCCTGAGGGTGGAGATGGCCAGTGAGATGATGGTCTTACGACCACTGCTAAACTATCATCCGTGTTGCATATTGATGGGCTTTCTGGGTTTGAATCCGAATGAATATACATCTCACCACTAGAAAGAGTATTGCATGGCATATGCCGACAGCAAAGGCTGAGCCTCCGAGGAGACACTTGATAGGGTACACGGTCGACCTTTCGCGCCTCAGTTGTAACAGGTTGGAGACCGACAATCTTACTATGTACAGTGTATTAGGCCGTTGATACCAAACTTGCTTGACAGAGACGGCAAGTTCTGAGGCCATGAGCACAACATTTCTGCATCCAATCGGTGAAATTCCCACACATGTTCAACCGATATCTGGATCTGGGGATGCCGATGAGCCAGAGTTCATGTACTTACGACAGCCTCGCATCTACCAGATCCATGGCATGCGAAGCCTGGCGTCAGGATGCGCACGCCGCAAGCTGGGTTCAGGCTGGGCTCGGAGTCGGACCTGGCTGGTTCCGTTGCATATACTTACACTGGAATTTAGCATGTAGTATTGCTAGATCAATATCAACCTGAGGATAGCATGGCTCTAGTACATACCAGAAAGACTCAAAGTACTCTTCCAGTATCCGAGTGATTCGGATAGCCAGACGATTCGAAGTTGAAGACAAAACGTCGGCGCTTTCGGATGCATTAACAAGATCGTGGAGCACGTGGTTAAATCGTAGCGTGCACGCGATTCGCTTCCTAATCCGGGGTACGCGTCTGACATTTCGAATCTTTAAACAGGACCCATAACCACCCACAGGTTCTTTCTCTCTTGCCACCACTCTCCTGCACGCCACAGAGCATTCTGCTAACGTTTCTTCTAACGTCTACTACCGTCTAATCGAATATGCTCATCAAAGTCAAGGTAAGGCGTACTGTTGTTATATGGTATAATGTCGAGTGTGGCTAAACGTTCCCTTACAGACACTGACTGGCAAGGAGGTACGTCGAACACCGATCGACGATCCTAGGCCATGCTTTGTAACACGACACACCTCGCTGATCCTCTTCTACTCATCTAAAATACTAGATCGAGCTCGATATCGACCCTGAAGACCAGGTAAGCAACCTTTCTGGGTGTTTCTCTAGGTGGCACATTTTCGTGATGTATTCCAATACTTACATGACATACTTCAAAGATCACTCGTATCAAGCAGAAAGTCGAGGAGCAGTCAGGTGTCCCTCCTCCGCAGCAAAGGTTGATCTTCGGTGGTCGACAATTGTACGCTACCCGTCAAATCCGATTTGTGCATTGACTGATTTCATTCAATAGGGCCGACGATAAGACCGCGCAAGAATCCAAAATTGAGGCCGGCGCGGTTCTGCACTTGGTGCTTGCACTCCGTGGAGGTTGTTAGGTGTACAGGAGTGTGGCCATATAGATCGCTTTGAAGAAGTCTCATCCAGTGTATCCATGACGAAGTACCATATTTCTATCCGCATACAATTCTTATCGCCCAGTTCCCTTGTATAACACAAATCCGCTTTCGATACAGATCTAGACCTAACGACCCAATCGGGGGTGAGATTGGTGACTTTTCACTGACGTCTAAATCGCCCAGATGATGCAACCAGAGTCTCGCAATGCGATCTTCTGGTGTGTTAGCGGTATTCAAGACACCCGTACATAATCGTCTCACTCCGCCGATCCTACGCCTCCAACCACATCCGCACCAGGGAGCAACCACCTAAACGTGATGCTCACCCTGGTCATTCGTTCGATCCACGTACCTTCACTATCGCCTTCAAATCGTTGTATCAGATCCGCCTTACGCCCCTCTATTCCATGCGTCCAGCTATATCGCGCTTCTCCCGACATCACGTAGACACTTCCTGGTGGAAGGTACACATGAACAGTTTCATTATCCTCCCCTGAGACACTTTCAGCTTGCTGAGAGTATCCTTGAGGTGCATTTTGACCAACTTGCACTTTCCGGAAGTGCATCACTGACCCGCTGCCCAAGCTGACACCGATGATCCCATCGCCGAACCTATCGAGGAGGTCGACGTGGGGTGTGATGCCCTCGCCCGGGAGATAATGATTGATGATGACTTGTCTGGCTTGTGGAGGGGCGGTTGGGGGAGGGAATAGTAGTGAATGTATTTCTGGGGGAACGAGTGGCTGAAGGAGGCGAGAAAGGGTATGAAGGAGATCTCCGAGGAAACTGGGGAGCCTGGAAGGCGAAGATGACGATTGTTTCTCTGGTTCTGCGTTGCAACAATATGCGAAATGAGCTGCAAAGGAAACGTTAACCGTCTATTCTCACCTCCACTAAAGTCATGTGCCACTCTTTCGAATAGCATCACTTGGTTTATGCCTCCTTGTCGGAAATATGTCGAGATGCATCTGTCCAGTAGCGTGTCTGCCGTTTCTTTCGGCAAGCGGATATCGGGGTCGAAGTATAACCCGGGTATTTTGGCAGTGCTGAGTCTTGCAGGCTCTATGGCATTCAACTGCGTGTCTACACCAGGGCTGACCTTAGAGGTAGGTATCGTCTCGGGTTCATCCTCCATCTCGTCGAAGAGCGAGTCTTTCTCAGATTCCGAAGAGTACACGTCTTCGAGAATTGTTCCTGGGCTATTTCCAGCAGCCATATCCACGTGTCCTATAGCCGTTGTAATGCGGAGTGCTGGCAGCTTTTGCATCGCATAGCGAGCGTTATATGTCGGAGAGCAGAGGTTGCTGCTTCGCTTGAAGCACGAAGGTCGGCGAAACACTGAACCTGCCAAACGAGGAAGCAGTAAATATGCTTACGTAACGAGTCGCGTCCACTTCGCATCGTTGAGATCTGGTTGGGACCTCACTGTAAGTTACTCACCGTAACTCAGCCCTCACTACTTTGACTACCTTGTCAATTCTGCTGGTTCCTCTGAAGCGGAGCTACGGAATATGGAAGAGACTACATCCTCAGGCAGACCCATAGTCGACCGCGAAAAGGTTAGGGAAATTCACGATGTTTGATGAAGCATGCTCACACATATGTCATTGACAGACAGCACCGTTCCTCATACGGACATTCGTCAAAGTCGGACAGTTTCATAGATTAGACCAATTTGAGGATGGACGTACACCCATAGCCGACGAGCAACAAATATACGCCTGGTGAGAATCTCCATTCCGTTATATAATATCATGGCTCATCCCACCTCACAGGAAAGATGCCACACTTCGAGAAGTCCTCACGTCGTTGCGAATTACTGGACCTAATACCCCTGAATACCGACATCCCCTCGCTCGCTATACCTTCCGTGCCGTCTACGCCGATGCTACCAATCGCGGTCGTTTCGCTCAAAAGGAGCTCGGGCAAGTCTATTCACGAGATATCCTGGGTGACCCAGGCAATCTGGACAATGTCGCCCCGCGTCTCATGCGAGACGACGACGAGATTGGGGAAAGTTCACCAGAGGCCGCTTCAGATGACAAAAGCAAAGCAGAGAGAACGCTTGACGAGCTGCGCTTTGTTCCAGGAGACTATCTGTGCGTAATGGTCGTCCTCCCGAAGAACGCTAGTGTACCGACAGGTACGGCAAGCGATGTCCCCGCAAAGAGTGCACCTGGCAGTGGACCTGCGGCGAACGGGTGGAAGGGGTCTGGCGGCGGTGCGGGCAGAGGAGATAGCGGTTGGGGAGGCTCACTCGGGACTGCCTCCGCACCTGGTGCAGGTCGTGGTGGTGGACATTGGAGGGGAGGACCGGAACCTGCGCCCAGGGGAAGGGGGGGAAGGAGAGGTGGCCCTCCCCGAAGGGAGTCTCCCCCAAGGAGAGCAGGAGGATGGGGCGATAGACGACGCTCGCCTTCACGTTCACGTTCGCGTAGTCCACCTAGGAGGAGAAATCCTCGTTATGATTGAGTGCGTTTTATCCTCTTTGTATGATATGCCCCATTGCATCTCAATTTGAGTACCTAGTGCTTCTGGATGAATCCCTGTAGATTCTTTGATGTAGTTGGCATTGTGCGTTTAAATCGCTGAGCTCCTTGTGAAGCATTGAATTTGTAGGGGAATAGGCAATTGCATGCAAGCTGAGGACGCCGTCGTTGTGCACACATGTATATCTGGGACTGCTCGCCGTGTGTGGCCGACTGGCCTAATGGTCAAGGCGTCAGTTTCCGGTTGTGGCTTAGCTGAAGATTCTGGGTTCGACTCCCAGGTTGGTCGCTTTTTGCCACTCCACGCCACCACCAAACGTGTTCTCCTCGCGGCAAGAGAAAAATTGCGTTGCACCGTTCACCCTTGCAAATGGAACATTCGAATGGAAGAGCGGGACGCTGCACGCTTCTTTGTGCAAGCGCGCACCGTGAGAATATATCTTTGTATGGTGGTGAAGGCTCGACCACTGGCATGATGCCGCATGAACGATGACCAGGGTGGACCACATCAATTGACCTTGTACATGATCTGAACTCAACCTCAATAGTGCTCCCTAGGGCTGTTGAGGCACTTGAACTTTGCGGATTCGGACTGTTTGTGCCTTCCAGTAACTGTTCCGACTCTACGTTCACCCAGCTGCCATGGCAATTGCTTCCGCCGCTAGGGGTATCTTATGAGAAATGTTCCCAATCTGTCCAGTATCCTCGCCGCTATCCCAATTCATGCAGACCCATGCGCAGTATTTAGCAATCATGCTGGTACCATTCCACGTCATATCGTCCTCAATCCTGACGCTGTCTCCAAGGGGTGCGAAAGGCGGCACAACAGGTACCATGCATGCAATCATGTGGGTCATTCCGTCATCGCAACCTTGTGTTCTTTGTACAGCGGCGGCTGCAGCCTCTCACAGTGCTGAGAGTGTAAATATAGAATGATAAAATGTTCCATGGAACCACCTCAACTATCTCTGTGGGGATTGCTCTTCGTTTCCAACCATCTCCGACGAATGGATGTACCGGTGAGTCGCATGGGATTCATCCTGGCTGACGAGCCTCTGAGCTCCGGTTTGTCTTGTTTGCTCTGCCCTGTGCGATCTGCCACATATTCGTATGGTTCTATCCAAGTAGCTCAGGGTAGCGCGCCCTCTGCGATGTTTAAAAGCGAGCCTCTCGGCTCCCCACCTCTGACCCAAGCTTCCCGCAACAACCCAATCTAGTTACCTCACCGACCTTCTGTTCACTGATGGCTTCGACTTCGGTTCCGAGCGCTGATAGGAAAGATGGTATATATACTTGTTCTGTTCCTGTTGTCATGAATGCTCACCGTGACGTCCCTATAATCGTACAGTTACCATGGGTTGCCTCCCTTCGAAGAGCTCGTCCTCCCCCGCCAAGACCCAACATAAGCAGCTCTACAAGCTCGTTCGCTCCGCCCGTTATCCTGCCGCCTCCAAGGGTCCATCCTTCCATGCAGCGTATGCCCGTGCAGCTCGTCGGTATGGTTTCGAGGCTGGACGTTACGCGGGCTTTGCGAAGAGGAACAACCTCGTCGTCAAAGTCAAAGGTGTAGACAACAAAGATACCGACCATGAGGTTCCCGCTGAATCTATTCAGAACGGTATGCGTCTCATTACATCCAGAGACTTACCTGTGCTGACTCGAACCTTCCCGCCTGTGCACAGAGTATGCCTCACATTTTACCACCGTTCATAGTTGATACTTACCGGTGTCCCTCTAGCCTGGAATATGTCGTTCCTGTCAAGATCGGCACCCCGGGAATTACATTGAACCTTGACTTTGACACCGGCTCATCAGACCTATGGATCTGGAGGTACGTATCACCGACGAGTTGATAGAAGTCCTTGAAGACGACCGAACTAACCTGAAACTCTCGCAACAGTTCCGAATTAGCTCGCAATTCGCACACCAAAGACCACCATATCTACAATCCTTCCAGGTCTTCTACCGCAAAGAAGGCGTCTGGAACGTGGAACATCAGCTATGGCGACGGTTCCTCCGCATCAGGAAACGTCTACACTGACGTTGTTACTGTGGCGGATGTTGCCATCCCTAATCAAGCCATCGAGCTCGCGGAGAAACTTAGCAGTAGCTTCTTGCAGGATGGCGGGAATGACGGTTTACTGGGACTGGCTTGGCCTTCAATCAATACCGTGCAGCCTAGGCCGGTGAAGACCCCAGTAGAGAACATGATAGAAGAGAAGCTTGTTGATCAGGTGAGTGTACCTCGGTTGGCGCATACTGTCAGTGAGTTGAATGGAATTCTGCAGCCCTTGTTCACTGTCAAGTTAGGCAGAGGTGATGAGGCAGGCTTCTATTCGTTCGGTATGTTCATACCTCCGTATTTTGTCCCTTGACGGTTCACCTTATCTCCGCCAGGCTTCATTGATACATCGGTTACGCCGCACCCTATCTCGTATACTCCCGTCGACAAGTGAGTTCCCCCCTTGACTGCCTATGAATGCGCTTCTCATCTGAGTCACTCAGTTCCCAGGGATTCTGGCAAGTTCCTTCCGCTTCATATTCTCTTAATGGGAAAACGATAGAGCGAGCTGGCAACACCACCATTCTCGACACTGGTACTACACTTCTGCTCGTCTCAGACGATGTCGTCGAGGCAATCTATAGTAGGAAAATTTCCTCATTACTTCAACAGGAGCAGTCCTGAATATCATTGCGATTTGCAGAGTCCATTGATGGCGCTACGTACGATAATCAGCAGGGTGGTTGGAAGTATCCGAGCAATGCCACTATTCCTGATGTAGCGTTTGCCGTCGGGGACAAGCTATATAAGGTGCTCATATTTCATTGTCTTCCGGGGGAACGTCCGCTAAACCATCATTGTGAATCAGTTGAATGCCGCCGACTTTGGGTTCGGTGATGCTGGTGATGGCTTCACCTTCGGCGGTATCCAGAGCCGGGGTGATTTAGGCTTCGACATCTTCGGAGACGTATTCTTGAAGAGTGTATATGTCGTCTGTGAGTATCTCTTGACCTTCTACAC
>JSYW01000661.1:0-13876 GCA_000787475.1 Lentinus polychrous | reverse complement strand
CGACTCCCCTGCTGAACGTACATTGACAAATATACGCGCATCGAAAGGTGTAGGGACGACAACCGATCGTCCCAGCCGCACCGAGATGCGTGAGTCACTCACTTCTCCGAAGTCAATGACTCTTGAGCTGAAGAACCCCGATGCCATAGGTCGGGAAAGACGCTCAGCGACTGAGCATCGCAAGGCACCCCCACCGAGAAAGCCGTACATATCTATTTCCAGTGATGACAGTGATGATTTAGCTTCGGTAGGTATAAGTACCCCAGATCATGGACATCAAGCTTGTGCTGAGATATTTTGTACAGGACTGGTCAAAGGTATCCAATACAGAGGGCGACGGCGAAGACGAAGTCTTGGACGACATGGAAGGTAAGCTGTCTAGTCCGATATCATGTCTACACGTATCGCTAAGGTCATGACAGTAGAAGAACGTGCGTTCTGTACCTTTCAGAGTATTGAATGACAAATGACTCTGGGCCAGTCTTAAGCCCACCAGCGAGACAGGAGCCCTCGCAACAACGCACTCACGTCTTTCGCGCATCCGGGAGCCAGTCTGGGAGCACGTCCCCCAGCAAGCGACGCAATCACGAAGGGGACAATCGCAACCCGTCGGGATCTTCCTCTCCTACGAAGCTGAAGATGCAGCGCACCACTACTTTACCTGAGGCAAAGTCAGTAAATTCTTTGCCAAGCAGTATTTGCATATGCTAACTAGTCCTCAGGCCAGCTGCGCCTCAAAAGCGACTTTTCACTAAGAGTGCGACTATGCCGACTATGCCGTTCTCTTCCCAACCTAAGTGTGTTTTACCTTTTTCCTTTTGCTGGGTTGTCGTTGCCTGACCGATGGCTGTATCATTTGTTCGCAGAGGCACTCCCGGTCAATATACGACAGGGTATGTCCCACGCTTGCTTGTATTTCGACATGACTGACCGACGTCTGACGGCAGCGCGACGAACTATAGAGGCCCCATTTGGGACCCTGACTCTCCGTTTAATGGCCCGTCGCAGGGTCCTCGCCGATTTGATTACGCAGGGGAAGTCCGCCAGATTGCTCACAACTCCCAGATACAAACCTTGATGGACCATGCTGGTCTGGCATGGGGAACTCAATATGAGATCGCTCGAGGTATCACGGACGGTCGCTGGACGTGGGAAGATGTCACCGTACAGAAGATCAATCAGTTGAAAGGGACAAATCTTGAGACAGCGTGGAAGGTGGAAGCTATCATCAAGGAGCGGGTGCCGAAAGAACCTGACGTCCTGGATCGGAAGCTCTGGTATATGTCTCCGTCATTCACGGACATCAGTCTTGACACTGACGGTTGAACGCGCAGGGCGGAGCTTGATCGTGAACAAGATGCTCTGAGAGAGAACAATAACCGTGGTCTGGGCCTCCAAGGTGAATGGCAAGGCGTTGACAACTGGTACGGTGGCCGTATCCAGCAGGTTGTCTCTATTCAGCCGACCAAAGATCGACATGAGCCATGTCGATACCAATTGGAAAGCATGGAGATGAAGAAGTCACATCGGTTCGCACGTTTCCTAGGCTCTCGACGACTCCTACGCATCAAACTCAAGGAACAAAGTCAAGCCGAAGTATTGAAGACTACTTCGCTTATCCTGTGTGGACGCGTCTTTGTGCCTTTCTGTATCAAGGACAAGGCCGCTTTCCTTGTTGAGATCGACCAAGACTTTGAAAGAGAGCCGTCGAGGGTGCAATGCGATCATCTCCGGATGTCGTTTATGTCGCTCATCAACTGGTACAATCCTCTTGACCTGAATGACAACCAGGCAAGTCTGATATCTGCGCTATGAGCGGCCGCCTCAACTGATCAGTGATTCTTTGTATAGACCGTGAGCAAGTGGGTTGCGAGGTTCGACCTAGGACTGTCAACATCTGTTCCGGTTCTTCGCTTCGAACCTGGCAACATCTTCTTGATTGATGATCAATGTAGGTGTCGCGCCTTCTCGAGTATACATTGGAGGTTGGGTTTCACAGCCCTCTAGATGCCCCTCACGACCGCAAAACCAAACCCGATCCAGAGCTGATCTACACCGACGGATGCGGATTTATGAATGCGGCCGCCCTCGCAGCTATCGCGACTCGTATGAACTTGCCGGCGATTCCTTCCGCTATTCAAGGCAGAATTTTCGGCTCTAAAGGCGTGTGGATCCTGCACCCTACCGAACCACGAGACGACTTGACCTGTAAGCCTCGGATTTGGATCCGGGACTCACAGCTCAAGATCAAGTTGACGAAGGAATGGGTACGTGACCCACGTGGTCGCGATGGGACCCCGACCTATGTCGCCAAACTCCGCCTCTCTCCATTTGCAAACATCCATCCCGCTCACATGATCTTCGATCTGGTGCAACCGTCTCGAGTCTTTGCCCCCTCCCGTCTGTCAAAGCACCTCGTCCTGAACCTGGATTACAACGGGGTTCCCCAGGAAGACATCATTGCCTTGATGAGGGAGAGTCTCGACGAGTTGATCCAGCCTTTCACTCAGTGGGATACGGAGGATGCGATGAAACTGCTCTGGAACGCGGTGAACAAGAGCGGCAATGTCACTTCAGGCCGACTCCAGAAACAAGCTGCGGGCCTCTCTCGTGCGTTGGGTCTCTCTAGAAGGCCGAGAGAGGAAGTTCCCGATGATGGTTTCCGTCGTACCGAAGACGAAGATGATGATGAAGATGACGACGACGAGATCGACGATCCTCGGTCTCAATGGAATGGATCTCAATCTAAATCGGAGTCCCGAGCTGAATCCATCATGGAATTGCTTCAAGCTGGTTTCTCCCCGCTTACGAACTCGTATCTCTTCAACGAGTTGAAGGAGATCATCAAGACGGTGCTCGAGAAATACATCAAGGAGTATCGCATAGCCGTTGCGGAATCTGCGGAAGCATTCATCGTTCCTGGTGAGAGAGTACTTGGTTTTCTGCACGTACTACACTGACCTGCTCGCTATAGATCCCTACGGTGTCCTGGGTGAACGTGAGATCCATTTCAAATCTTCGCAGCCATTGAAAGACACGCTGCAAGGATTCGACTCTGACGTGCTGAAAGGAGAGGTTTTGGTAGGTGGTAGATTACTGAGACCTACATTTGATTCACATACAGACCTCCTCAGATATATCGAAACCCTTGCCGGCTCCCTTCCGATGTCCAGAAGGTAACTAATATAGTTGTTCCTGAACGTGGACATTCCTTCACATTAGATTACATCAGGTTACGGCAGTCATGCACCCCAGTCTCGCAGATTATCGGGACGTGATTGTGCTCCCCACAAAGGGTCCACGTTCGCTTGCAAGTCTCCTAGCAGGCGGAGGTAAGCTCACTGCCTTGCGTGAAAATGAACGACATTTCATCTTTTTTTCCGTCGTAGATATGGACGGAGGTACGCATTTTCTGATTCGAACCGCAATAGAGATTGTATGAATTTCCCTCCAGATTTCGCCGTTTGCATCTTCAATGAAACCCTGGTACAAAGATTCAATCCTCAGGCTCCAGCATACCATAATCCACCGATACCACACGACTTCCTCGCCACGAACTTTGAATCACAGGACTCCATTCCAAGGATCTCAGCCGTGAATGCGGAGGTGAGGGCCATAGGAGGAGCCATGGCTCAGCTATTGCTCCAGCAACATCTTCTATCGGGGTCATTCAACGACAAGATCTGGAAGTACTCCAACTTTCACGAGAACGCTGTGTATGCACACGGTTATGGGGATGTACGATCAATCCGTCATGCTTTGATGTGAGTATCTCAGCGTCGTAGTCCCATCACTGTCTGATGATAGTCAGGTTCAACACGATCCTGGACTCGAGGAAGTCTGGGCTGGTTGTAAAACAAGATGTGTTCAAACAGGACTCCAAAGCTTACGGCCGCGCTCTTCCAATATGCATGCGACCCGCCAAAGCTCCTTCCGGCAACGGGAACGAAATCCCCATCAAACGCAACGTCGAACTCGGTCCCTGCGTGCTTGAGGGAATCCAGGAAGCCGGTGAAACATTGCAAGCGCAGCGGTTGGGGGCCTATCAGTCCAGGGCACCCAGAAAAAGAGATCCGGTTTTGCTTCAACCGTGGGATCACCTCTTTTCTGCTTCTGCCCCTCTCGACAATGATGATCCTGCCCAAAAGGAGCTGAAAAATAGACTTCGAGAGGAGCTCAAATCGATCAAAGCACATGTGGATTGTCTTCACAAGGAATGGACCGACTACTGGAGCTCCCGTAGTGACAAGCCCCAGGCTCGCAAGGACACCCCTAAGACAAATCACAGAGCGAAGATTTCCCAGTGGCGACAAAGGTTCCTTGACATTCCGCAAGGGCTCATCTTATACGCTCGTGCAGACATTCTTGCCGCCTCCTGCGCATACCACGAGGAGTGGTGGGACAGCTTCACCTTTACCCTCGCATCCGCTACCTTGTGTAAGATCAAGGCAGGGGATCAGCTTGTTCCAATCACCCATGACTTCGCACAAATCTTCACTATATCACCTGCAGCTGTCCGTATGATGAAGGCGAAGGAGGCGGAATCAGGATAAACGGTTCTCATTGATCGTCGTAATATAGTCGTAGCAGGCACTTGAATACTCTGTATAGTACACGATAAGGTTGCGCACGGTTTCTTTGGCAATTCAACCACTTGGTATGATTAGGCTCAGTCATAAAGCTAATCCGAAACAAAGAATTCCTCACATCCAGTCCGAGTCCGTCCAAGAAAATAACGAAAGAAAGATATAAAGGAGCGAATAAGTCAGGACGCCAGTCCTTAATCCAGATTTTGGATATTTTCTATACTTCCTCTCAACCGCTTCACCCTATCCTCGATGTTATCCAGCGCAGCAGTAAGCTCTTGTACCTCCTCCCGCCAATCAAAGGCACCGTCCACACGAGGCGGTAGGGCCGACCCAGCGGCCGGTGATTTACCATGGTTCAGTTCTTCCCACAGCGCAGTGACCACACCCTGCACCCATTTCTCTCGTTCCTCCGCCTTCAACAGTTCCTTGCGCCGACCGATTTCTTCACGCTTGCCCATCCTCGTCAAGGTCCAAATGTTACTGATGACCAAGACGACAATGACAAAGTACAGGATCGTGTTCGTCGACGACTGATCCCAAGCGTCGCGAATGAGCTCCAAAGCGCCTTCGGTGGATTGCTTCGCCACCTTGAACGCTCCCTCAAAGGTATCGTATGCCCATTGGAGTCCACGCAAGTTTCGCTCTTGCTCTCGCTTGCGGGCTTCCTCGGTAGGCGGCGAACGCTCGCCTATAGTCGGTGTCTTGGGTGCTTCTGCAACGGGTTCGGCTTCTGCGACTTCTGCGACATCTATGCCCTCCGGGATGAACTCCGACTGGTGCTGATGTATATAGTCGCGCATGGCCTTCTCCAAATCGTTGTGGTACTGCTTTTGGCCATCGATACACGATTTCTCGATGATGCCTGGTCCGTTGGTCAGCCAGGGGAGGGATATTCGAAGAACTATGAGACATTACCTTTGATGAAGCTACGTCCCGACCACTCGACCTGGGTAGTGACGAGAACTCTAGTTGAAATACTACTGGCCCAAGTAATGCATGTTCTGGTCTTGACGGCAAAGACACCTCCACTGGGCACATCAGGCGTACGAGTCGTCGTCATCATGACCACGTATTCTTCGAAGTCGGAATGTAGCAACTCGTCGTGAATTTCGCACTTTGTCTGTTTCGGCCCAATACTTCCATTTAGAGGCTTAATGTACGACATGTTGCGGGCGAGGAGCGCAGGGTTATCCTGAACAGGCATCCAATCAGAAATTTGGATGTCTGGATAGCAACTTTGGTGAGTTGTCAAGCGGGCTAAGAAAGTGGAGGACGAACCAATGAGCTTCTGGTCATTACGCATGAACTCTTTGATGAACCCGCTCGTAAACATCAAGTTGTAGATCTTTTCCGGAGTCCCTGGAAGAACGACATCCATAGCGACCTCATTGAAGTGCTGCCCCGCTTTCCCACACGCACACTGCGTGACTTTGTTTGCCTTCCTCGCAACCGCAGTCTTCCCGGAAGCCGCAGGAATGGAACCGTTGGGTGTTTCCCCGTTGAGGCCTATGGTAGAAAGAGTCTCACCAGCGGTAAGCTGGCTGGCAGATCCAAGAGCTGATGCAGCGTCACTGTCGGGACGGGCGAGCCTCCAGACGTTGTACAAGACATCGTAGGTGGTATCGCGAGAAAGGAAGGAGGTGAAGGTATATCGCGAATTGCGCGTGGAGATCTGAATAGCATTAGGAATAACAAAGGCAGTCATCCGTTTTTCGAGTTGAATGACCTCATGCATCGGAATGACAAGCTAGGTAGTCGAATGAGCAATTGAATTGCAGCGTCATTAACGCGAAGATACTCACATCCGTAACCCAACCAAAGATGTTAGCATGGAAGCAGACATGGTTCTCAGAGATGTACAAGCGACCCTGGATCAGTATTTCACGCTGAAGAGCACATCCATAGTCTGGAGTTCGATGATATCATATCAAGTTATGTCTCTGAGGAAACGTTCAGTAGATGAGGTTCCGCACCTTCAATGAGGTAATCGCCCTCGGGGATATTTGCGAACATCTCGTGAAATTCCTGGTTCCGCCTATTGCTCGCGACCGCAAATCCAGTCACGGGAATATCTGTATCAAGATCCAAGTCATCGAGATCCTCTTCATCTTCGGAAGCAGAGCCCAGCTCATCTCCTTCTTCTCCAGAATAGTACGACGCGCGATCCGAGATATCGCTGGTGGCATAGCTTATGGAAGTTTGCCGTGAGCGCGAACCACGTGACGGCGGAGTACGAGGGTAATCGCCAGTGGAAGGCCTGCGCCTGTGTGAGGACGCGTTCGTACCTGCCGATGGCAATGTACCGCTCACGACTGAATTCGACCGCTTGGATCTTCCAGACATCAAGCTAGAATCAGAAAGGGAGGTAGGAGAGATTACAGTACTAGTCGCAGGGTTCGCCATAGCCAAACCAGAGGCTGCAATCGCAGAGGCTAGACCACCCGCAGCTGTTGGTTTGCGCTTTTTGCCTGGTGAGGTAGTTATGGAGAAGGTGGATGAGGCTCCCAGTATGGGCATAGTCTGGTCCTTGTCCTTTTTCGAACGGCGCCAGGGCATACGTCGTTTCGTGCCTCCAACAGAGTAGACAGAGATTGCATCATCGTTGTCAGGCAAACCAAGAAGAGATGAGCTTGGCACGGTGGGCATAGTTGCTGCAGGAGTGATCGTAGGCTTTTCGGGCCCTAGATCGGTGTTGGGGTGGTGCATGTTCGTGGGGGAGTCGACGATATGCGACACCACTATGGGGGCGGACTGAGAACCGTTCTCTTCATGGTCGTGGTTAGCTTGAGCAGGCTCTGTGACTGCGCGATCGTGGCTTGGGACAGGGGGGATATCTGTGGCCACCTTAATATGAAGACCACTGCGGTTTGATTTCTGAGACGTTGTTCGTTGACGGACGCGCGGTTCTTGGGGCTGCGGTGCGGGCAACGTTGTCTGTGACCGCGATGGCTTGTCCTTTCCATCTGCACGCAGGCTGCTAGCTGAAGTAGAGTGAACTAGTGGACGCGCTGTACTCGAGCGCTCCATCGCTGGTGGTCGGGAGTTGGGTGTGGGCGTCATGGGTTCCTCCTCCTCCGTGGCAGACGGGGATGAGATTGGTTTGCTGCCCACCGATAACGAGTGAACTCTGCGGTTCTTCTGAGAGTCACCGTTTGCCTCCCCAGGAGGCAGGTGTAGCGCAGACCCGGTACTGTCGAAAGATAGGTTGCTGGGATGTGGGGATGGAGGGATGACAGTAACGTTGGGGTTGGAGGAATTTGAGCTCTCGTAGCCGGACGGCGGTTTGGGCGGAGCCGTAGGCTGGCTCGCCACAGACGGAGCCGAGGTCGAGACCGAGATGGAGGGTTGCCGCGAGGATGGTGCAGTAGTCGAGGTGGAAGATGAAGGTGAATGTGATGTCGAAGTTGTGCGAGAGCGGCTGTGTTCAGATTTCACAAACTTGGACAGGAAATTGGGAGCCATTGCGACTAAATATACAGCTTAATGCAAGCTCAAGGGTCTTCCTGTACGCGCTATCAGCATGCGTAGCTACACCTCTGATTGAACAACTCAACCGACATTCAAAGTCGTCAATGCAAAGCGCGTCTGGACAAGGTCGTATGCAATTAGTTATGCAACTGCAGATGTTTGGAGGCTTGATGGTTCGGTCTGGCTCCTCGTTGAAAAGATTGTCCCGCAGAGGGGTACACTAGCAAGGTGACGACGAGTACGATGGAGGTCAGCGATGGGAGCTTTAAAGCAGAGAGCACCTCGTGCGGCAACGAAACGCCTGCGTATATGAAATCCCGAGTGAGCCGCGCAACTTTGTTCCCAACCATCCGCCACCATATAGCCGTCTTCCAGTGTCTCTTACAGCCCATGCTGTGGTGTCAAGTTCGGTGTCCAGCAACGAAAGCCGAGCAACCCATGCTCTCTCTTATATACCCCTCGCGTCGCCCCGTCTGAGACATCCGTAAGACCTCAATGTATGATCGAGGCCCACATTGATCTTGGGCGCGGAGTTAGCTTCGAATTCATGCGATAACACGAATGTATTAAAATGCAGTCTACCAAACGACGACGAATTGCTACTTGTATACGACGGTTACTATGTGAAACATTGGACGCAAGACCGAGAAGAAACGAGCAAAAAAATAATTCCGAAGCAACGAGAGTGCGGGTGTATAATAAAGAAAAGAGAAGTCCTGTTCTATCCATATTTCGATGACCGAACGCGAGAAGAAATAGAGAATGTGAGGTTGCATAAGTAAGCGATATGAGATTTCGATGTTCAGATTATTGAGGGTCCCAACCGGTGGGATCACGGTCAACGAGGCGACTGGAAAATAGACAACACCTTCTCTGCACCTTCCCTGTACTTCTTCAACACCTTGTGTTTCTGCTTCTCCTCCTCTCCACCGGATATTACTGACGTTCCCTTTACAGTGTCGCCGCCGAGGTTCCTTCCGTCCTCGTTGACAGAGGGATCAGACGATTCGCTTGGTGTACCCATTGATATCGCGGATTCTTTCGACCGCAGTGAGGGCGACATTGGCAGCGTACTTCCCGACGGTGAGGGCGTGATCGGCCCAGTACTCGAGGACACAGAGGCCGAAAGACTCATCGACGCCGACTGCGTGAGACTCTGTTGCTTAGTCGATCGCGCAGAAGACGGCGGCGATTTGGGTCTCAAGAATTGCTTGGGGTTCTTGCGGAAGTTCATCCGCCCACGACGCTTGTCTGAAGGAGTGGGGGACTCGCCGGCTTCTGAAGGGGCGTCTGAGTCGACCGACAATCCAGACATGCCAGAGAAATTCCTGGGACCACGTCTGGGCGTACTCTTCCTGAAAACCGCAAGACGGTACCGGTCGACAACACCACGAGCGAACAAACTGGTGCCCTTCGCGCCATTGCGCTCCTCGCCTACTCCGGCTTCGACAAAGTCCCAGTCCTCCTCCTCCTCCTCCCGTTCCGTAGGAACACTGTCTTCTTCGGCCAAGCCACGATCCAATGCCGCAATACCCGACTTCTCTCTACGAGTTCGCTGTTGCCGTGGCTGACGACTTGTAGTCTTGACTGGAACGTCGGGGTTGGTGGTCTCCGCTGCCGCCTTTGCACTGGCCTCTTTGGCTTCCGCGACTGCACTGGCAACTTCTGCGGGGACGGGTGTAGGTTCTGCTTCGATGTCCAACGACGGCGATTTGGCATCGACAGGGGTCGACACTTCGGCTGAAGAGGGCTCGATGGGTTCAGGTAGCGACGCAGGACGAGCCTCGGGTGTCTTGGGCTCGACCGCTTCTTCGACAGTCGCCATCTCAGAGGCGGAAGTGCCATCCGCAGTGACAGGTTCCCCAGGAAGCAGATCCTCCAAGCTTGGGCCTGCCAAGGAATCCTCCTCGTCCTCTTCAGCACCGGAATCAGACTCGTCCGCATCGTCATCGCCATCCAAAATGACAGAATGTCTCCCCTTGAAGGAGTACCCATCAAACACGTCAACGCCGTCATCCTCGACGGGATGAACAGATGGACTGCGCGACTGAGAGGGTGTGGCGACCGAGTCTTCGCCGTCGGTGCGGTCGGTGTCCGTTTGACGATCTTGGTCAGTATCGGTGTTTTCGTTTTCGTCATCTTCGTCCTTGATCACAGGTTCCATGACAAGGAAGGTATCGTCAAAGTTCTGGGTATCGCCGGCATTGGAAGGATCAATGGGAGGAACATAGGGGGCTATGAAGGTGTTCAATACATGAACGTCTTGCAGAAAAAACCCTTTGCACTTACGTATGTAGCGTTTATAATACACGTGGGACCAGTCTCTGTAGTGGCAACGTTAGAATGGAATGTTCGAGCGAGGGTAAAAAAAGAACAGACATACATCATAGAGAAGTAGGGATGTTTCTTGATGCGAGGTTCTTTCATTCGAAGCGCCGGATTCCGTTGTAGAAGCTATCGGAAGACATTACCATCCATGGCATACTTCAGAGGGCTGATTTCACTTACGCCTCTAATCAAGCTTTTGGTATCTTGATCCATTGTCCGGTCCTCAGGGAACTGCAGTTCATCCTGGAGGACACGGTAATACATATCCGAATGGTTGTCGGCCCAGAATGGTGTCTGCGAGAAGGAGCCATGAGGCACGGTACCGAGCTTCTGGAAAGCATCGAACTTACAATTCCTGTGAGCATTTCGTACAGCATGGTACCGAAGCTCCACCAATCTACCTCGTAGCTGTAGGGCAAACCTTGGATGACCTCAGGTGCGAGGTACTCGGCCGTACCACAGAACGTGCTAGTCATGTCATTCGAGGACGCCCAGCCGGTTCCATTCTCTCCTCTCATCCAATGAGGAGCAGCGACAGGCGAATTATCCAAGTAATCGGTGCGATGTCCAGAGCCCGAAGGAGTCGGAGGCGCCGTGAGAGCGTTCGTCCGTCGGGGGAACTCCTTGGACAACCCGAAATCGGTAAGAACGATGTGTCCGTCTGCTCCGATGAGGATGTTCTCGGGCTTCAAGTCACGATAGATGACACCTGCGGCGTGAAGGCCCTCGACACCCTCAACAATCTCAGCGGCATAGAAACGGGCACGATCGCGACCGAGACGGCCCCAGCGAGCGAGTTGAGTGGCAAGATCGCCTCCCGGATGGAAGTCCTACACATGATCTGTGTGAGTGAACACATCACCACGGTCTGCATGAAGGCGCTTACCATGACCAAGTACAAGTTCTCCTTGTCATGGAAGCTCCACCACAGCCTGACAACAAACGGATCCGTGCCATCGGCAGCCATGCGCTTCAGTACCGCCTGCTCCGTCAAGGTATGCTGCAGCTCCTGATGGGCGAGAACATGACGCTTCGTGATCGCCTTCAATGCAAAGATGTCCTGGGTGGGCTTATGCCTGACCAGCAATACTTTCCCAGCGCATCCCTTACCGAGCACACGCAACATCTCAAAGTCATCGATGACCACCTTTCTCTGAGACTTCTTGGGTTCCATTGATTTCGCCCGTTTCTTCCTGTTCCTACCGCCTGTGGTGGAGATTGAAGATTCGTCACCAGTAACTGAGGCCCGTGACGATGCACCATCTCGAAGGGGAGAGGAAACACCGGAGGAAGGTGCATAAATAATGCGGGATGCGCGAGAAGAACTCGGCTCGGTAGATTGTGAACGTGGTATATGGGAGGTATGCGAGCTAGAGGCATCATCTGCCACGGGCGTCCTCGGTTCTGCACCTTGTTCTGTTTGCGTCAGGTCCTCGGCCATCGTCTTTTCGTTTGCGTCAACCTCAGTATCAGCGGGTACGTCTGGTGACGTCTGGTGAGACTCAGTACTCTCCTCCGCTTGGGTGGGGGTCACGCCTGCAGCGGGGACCTCTGGAACGGGCTTTTCTCTGTCAACTTCATCGTGAATACCAGAAGTACCTGATGGAGCCTCGGTAGTTTGAACGGTCGATGCGTCAGGGGTCTCCGTTGACAGATCAGCGTTTTGCTGTTCGGGCTCGTCCGGTCGGGAGATGGATGCTGTATCCTGTGAACTGCCCAGCACCTCGGCCACGGAGCGATGCACGTCGTTTGTGCTCGAGGAATGAGCGGCCAGGTCTGACCGAACACGCTTGATTGCCCGTTCGACTCTGACACTCTGCAGGTCGTCGGTGCGTACTCGCACGAACCTCTTCCATGTGCGCGTTTGACGTAAGGCCTGGTCATTGGCGATGGTCGTGAGGTAGGCAGCTATCCGAGTGACGGTAGGATTGGCAGGAGGAAGGCCAGGCTCAATAGCGTCACCGTTTCGAGCGTCTGAGAAGGAGGAAAATGGGTCATTGATCTCCTGCGCGGGGGATGCCACAGGGGTCACGGCGGATGCTGGTGTCGCACTAGGCGGAGACACTGGACTAGACAAAGTGGCCGGACGCGAATGAGAGAACTGTCGTGCGGCCGAGGATTTCGAAGATGGTGAAGCGAGCCTCGACAGAGTGTTCAGAAACGCCGACTTGCGCTTGGGAGGGGCTGGAAGCGACGAGGCGTCGATGGGAAGGTTGGGGAGTTTGGCGCCGGGATGAGAGTCACGGAGTTTGCTATGCATTTCGACAATTTCCTGCGCGGTGCGGGTGAGGGTTAGATTATGAGTAGGTGCTGGAAAAGGAGGTCAGCGATTCTGGAAGAGCGCGAGAGTATAGTATATGACGGCTGCGGCGGATCCTACCAATCGTGACCCGGGACCAAGTATACAGGTTTGAACATGGCCCGGAGCAACAGAGGCACAGAGAAATGGTTCACGGAAAAGAGAGACACTCACTCTTAATGTATATGCTGTAAGAAGGATCATGTGGCGTCTCAGCTACACTGATCGTCCAAGGTCCGTCCTGTCCGTCGAGCCTGAAAGGCATTCTGCGAGGCAGAACGGGATGAGGTGCAACGCCATTCCTCATCTCATTATCGGGGACGTTGTTCGGCTTGGAGACAGTCACGGCGTCGTGCTCAAAGAAGGCGAGATCAGGCGTGGTGGGCCGTTCCGCCTTGCTCTTCTTCTGCTTGACTTGCATGTCGGTGACCGTGTCCACGCTGCGACGAGAAAGCGAGGGGTGGCTCCTCCCGAGAGCAGACGAACGCTGAATAGCCGAAGTGTCGATCTCCTTCAGGTGCGAGCCACGCCCAAGGACGGTCTTGAACTTTGCCTTGGGCGAGGCTTCATTGGGAGACTGCTGCTGCGCAGGAGAGGCGGTACGCAAGACGCTGAGCATGCGGGTGGTCAAGGGAGAGCAACGACGGGACAGGCGGTGGGGACGTGTTACGACGTCGGATAGAGAGGCTCAAGTGAATGCGTGAAGGGATGTGTGTCGGGATATAGAGAAGTCTGGAAAAAATTAGGGAACGCTGGGCAAGTTTGGTGGGGCGTGCAGGCCACGAGTTTGAGATTGCTGCCGAAGGCGAGTGAGACGACGTGACGCCGCCTTGCAGCTAAGCGAGACAACGTCGAGGAGAGGTGGTTTGGCGATGAGGTCTGCAATGAAAGTCGAGCAGCAAGCAGCAAAGTTGTACGAGAAAAGGTAGGACGATAGCGAAGGGGCTCCAATTGTGCGCATGCACTCTTTGCAACTCTTTGATGACTCAGTTGGCGACCGCCATATATGGCCTTCATCTATTCCATGAAAACATGGTACTTTGTTGCACATCCCATCTTTCGTCTGTTCCTCACACTGCCTCTCACGATCGTCGCGTCTATATCTGTCTCTGCATTGCCCATTGCCCTAGGAGCATATTTCGACATATTGGATTACCGGTGTACTTGGGTCGTACAGGTCGACCAGGGTGTA
>JSYW01000660.1:0-17849 GCA_000787475.1 Lentinus polychrous | reverse complement strand
ACTGCTGTATCTATCTTCTGCTGTCAATGGAAGCTGTTGACATCACATCGGTGTGAATCGTCTATGTCCAGGGCAGAGTTGGCTTCGAATTCTCAGCAAGAGTTGCATTGCTCTGGAAAGTCGTACAGTCCACGCGAACCGACCGCCATACCTGCACAGAGATGATTATCAGTGAAGTATTTATGCAGGTCGTGCGAGCCCAAGGAACAGATCGTAATATACTGTTCATCTCTTCTAAAGACCTGTGCGAATCTGTCGACAATGAGGGGGAAAGCAACAGCGGGTTTCTACTAACAACAGCTGAGTACTTTTCCGGAGGAGCATGAGGGGAATTAATGCAATACAGTTCGTGGATGCAGGGTATAGAATGAAAAAAGCCGGCCCCTTCCGGACAAAGAAATATAGCTACGAGAGAGAACAAAAGGAAAACAATAGATAGTCCAATGATGAGAATATATGCAACGAGTGAATGCGAGAAAAAGCTGAGGGGAGAAAAGTGTGATGCGAGAGAACGAGAGAGGGAGGGGGAGGGAGTGAGAGGGAGTGATTAGTGAATGAATAAGCAAAAAGTCGTGATCCAGACTTTTATACAAGAAAGAACAAGTACCAACGCATGAATGTTCATCGTCCTCATACTCCTCTAGGGGCACCGCCGGTTTTCCAACTCGACGGTGGAGGCGCCTGCCGAGATCGTGCGTGCATACTAGGCACCTGACTGTCAGAGGGAGCAGTCTTCGTCCGAGGTCGGGGACCCGGTCTCAGCCCTTGCGTTGGCGACATAGAACTGGTAGGACCGAAGGACTCAGACCGGTTGCTGCTGAATGCACCCGGGCGATCTCCAACCATGCGAGAAGATCGATCTCCCGGTCCGCCATACACACTTCTCGAGCCCCAGTTGACGCCTAGCTCACTGCCGGCTACGCTACCAGCGTACATGGACTGCGCACTATTGGGAAAGAACATCGAACCTGTCCAAGCAGGTTGCATTGCCATACCGTACGGGTTAGCAAACATGCCACCCATGCCCATGTTCGGGAAACTTGGTCCACCATATACACTGGTCACGTTGGAACCGCGTTCCCATTCCTCGTTCGCTTGAGCCATAGCCTGCTGAGCAACCGCATACTGATATGCCTGTTTCGCTACCATCATAGCATGTTGGTGTGCAGCGAGGAAAGCGGGGTCGGCGTTCGGAGGGGGTGAGGGGAACATAAGGCCAGCAGGACCACCAGGAGACACCATGTTACTTTGAGGCGACCATGGCATCGGCGAGGGAGGTGTGAAGGTCATCATGGGATTCATCATGGTCATGCGAGGACCGACATTGTTCAGAGGAATGTCGTCATCGTCATCTTCAAGAACTGGTCCACGTCCGTTGACGATGTTACCAAGCTAATAGAACGAAATATCAGCGATTCATCCACGCGACCATTCAAATTCAATATCGAACTAACCTCAACCGCAGCCTTTGCTTCACTTCTCCTCCGCTCCTTCCGTCTTTGCTCGTCATCCTCCGCATCCTCTTTCGACCCGCGATCTCTTGCACTGGCCCGACCTCGGTCGCCTTCTTCGAAAGTGACACTAGAACCCCTCCTATGTCCCTTCTTGCTCGCAAGAATAGAGGTAGTATTGTTATTACTGCTCACGGCGCTTGTGCCAGAGTCCCAAGGCCTGTCCTTCCTACCATAGCCGATTTCGCTGCCATCTGCCGGTGTCAGAGGTGTCCTTCCACTGCTCGAATCTCCAGTTGAGCTGGAAGGACTGTTACCACGTCCATGACTTTCGGCGAAGGGCTTGGGTGGTGGAAGACCACTACTCGGCGAGGGTATCGCCGAAATGAGAGTGGCAGATGAAGTTCGAGAGTATGCAGATGTCTCAGGCAGGCGAGTAGGTGAGGTAGGTGAGTCGAGCAAGCTCTTTCCACCGGTCATATTGAACATGGTGCTCGACCGCTGTCTGGTCGTAACAGGTCTTGACTTGCCGCCGTTGGCACTCTCAGCCGACTTGGCGGCGGCAGTAGCCAACAAACCCCCACCGGTGAAACCATCGGTAGGCGAGGCGCCGTTGTTAGGAATGAGGACAGAGGCTGCACGGGATGAAGTTCTAGGCGGCGGGTTCCTCAACGTGGGGCCTTGTAATGACGGAGACGTAGTAGAAGTAGAAGCAGGGCTGGGGACGCAATCTACCACAGACACGGATGCTGTTACAGACGAAATCAAGCTGGAACTTTCACCTACGACGCGAACAGTGGGGTGTGCGAGAAGTGTTGGCGAAGAGGAAGGCGACACTTGTGACGGTGGTCTTGAAGTGACACTGAATGCAGGCGGAGGAGAACGTTCCCTAATGGGCGTAGGAACGATCGGTGCAGTGTCCGTCAAATCAACTACTGCTGCATTGGGAGACGACAAGGATCGCCCATTGGGTTTCAACCTTGTTTCTGCAGCAGCAGGAGGCGATTCGAAGCTGCCCATAGGTGCAGTCTGGCTTCGAACGGGAGTCTGCAATACCCTTCCTTTTCCCTTGTCTGCAGGACTGTCGCGTAGTTGATCCAGGGATCTTCTCTCAGGAGGCGAGGGTGGACTGGACTCATTCTCTCCCGCCTTGGTGGAAGCGCTCTGAGCAATTCGAGCTAGGCGGTCAGTAAGACTGGGTTTGTCCGATATTGACGGCCTAGGCTTCTCTGGTGGGGCTGGGGGAGCCGGCTCTTGGGGAGACTTGGAAGACGACAAAGGTAGCGGAGGAATGTTCATACTGCTAATGTCAATGAGAGGTTTGCCAGGCATTCTCGGACGAGAACCTGAGGTTGCATTGGATGCCGCACTACCTGGCCGCTTGGGGTTGAGTAGTTGAGATAGTGGCGCATCGTCATCGGAATCATCAGAATCGGAAGAATCTGATATGTGGGCAACTGTCGACCTGCGAGGGGGAACTGTAGGACAAATGCCAAAAGATCCATGAGATGATGTCACGAAGACAGTCAGAGAACCTACGAGGCATGGGTGCTTTTGCAGCTGCTCGCAACGAAGCACGCCTGGCTGCAGCGTTAGGCTGTAGTGCTGATGTCGACACAGAGGCTCTAGCTCTGCTATATATGCTGGGGGTACGCTGAACCTTGGCGGTCGGGGATGTTTGCGAGTTGGGCACATCTTCCCCGTGACCGAGGGTAGATCTTGCTGCACGCATGGGTGGAGCAGCAGATGGCTTGACCTTGTGACCCAACTCTGAGGTAGCCTTGGATGCGGTCCGCCGTGTGATGGTCTTATTGCGTTCCGGACGCAGCGTTGCAGATCCCGTAGAATCTTCGGACTCGGATTCGCTGGAGTCTGAAGATTCATCAGAGGAAGTGTCAACAGACAATGCGAGGGCGGACGAGCTGCGCATGGGAGATATCTTGGACGGCATGTTGGGTCTCGGTCGAGGGGACGTATCCAATTTCGATAATTCAGTTCTCGAAGGCGGCCGTAGGGAAGGAGACGGTGAATTGTTACGTCTCGCTGCCATCTCACGGAAAGCAGCGACTGAAATTCGCTGCGAAGAATCCGACGCGACACTGTTGCCGCGTGGACGAAGTGGTGGTGTATTGAACGGGCTTGAGAGCGCAGAAGGCGGCCGTGGGATGTCGATGGACGGGGAGTCGGCACCAATGTGCCGGAAGGACTTGAGGTTGAACGACGACGAGGAGAGGTCAGGCTCGGGCTCGGGCGGCGGTTCAGAGGCCTTGGACTTGTTGCGATCTCGGTGCCAGGAGAACAGGCCACCAGACTTGCCCGCTGACTTTCCCCCGGACTTTTTCCCGGCGTTGGGAGAGGCATCTGGAACACTCTGAGAGTCCAGCTGGGAGAGGTCTCGCGAATTCTTGCGTGAGTGCGACGTCTGGGTAGGCAACGATCGGGTAGAGAGTGCGCTTGGGGAGTCGCCGTAAGCTGAAAAGAGAGCGGATTTAGGGAGTGGTGGCCGGAGGCTCTCGTAGTCGGGTTCCGACTTTGCGCTGGGGGAGTGCGGGAGAGGGGGTGGTGGCAATCGCGAGTCGTCACCGACGTGCACCGCGGGCGACGACTTTTTGCGATTGAACCCAAGCTTCAGCTTGCTCGACGAAGCAGCCGCGGCGACAGGCGAGTTGTAGATGCCGTTGGGGAGCGCAGGGGTGCGGGCAGCATTTGGGAGCACATAGTCCTCGGTAGAGTCTGCCTCGGAGGTGCTGGCCTTTGAGGACTTTGAAGACTTTGGGTGCTTGTCGCGCCTCGAGAAGATGCTGAGCAAGGTCATGGAGGGGAGAGGGATACCTGCAGGGAGGCTGGTGGCAGACCTCCCAGGTAGATTTGAATTGCTAGCTTCGAGAGCTGCTTCGTGAATCCCTGACTGCAACTTGACGCAAAGAACCCCGGCCACTGCCAGGCCCAAACAGCCGCCCACCTCTCCGCGGTCACCTGCACCAGCCTCCGCGCCCGGCGCCAATCAGCCTGCGAGCGGTGTCCTCCTCAACACCACCTCGAATGTTCACTGAACGTCAGGACCATCCATCACAGCGCATTAACTTGCATATCAGCGTCGCTCAGACCGTTGATATTTCCCTTACAACATGCAAATTCACTATCAACCCATCGTACCCAGCGCTCGCCAATGATGCCCTGGGAAGCGGGGAGTACTAGCTTCAAGCCACAATTCGGGCTGTCCTCAACGCATTACATCCAACGCCCGCTCTTTTGACGTCTTCCATGACCGCAAAAGCAAGGTGGTAGCAGTTAAACGGGCAGGAGGCGATTATGCCATTCTAGTCTACGGCATCGCTATTCGCGCTACACTTCACTCATCACTATAACTTACAGGCACCCTCTCCCGTATCGCGCCGGAGGAAGAGAATAAATGATGCAGATGCACGTCAAATGGCGCGTCACTATGCAGCGACGGAGACTTCCTCCCTCTGATCTTTGATTGCGTTTGTCCCCTCGTCCCGCCTGGTTGTATTGCACCATTCAGTTGTCACGGACAGTGCATTCACCGGTCGACTTACTTCTCTACTTCCGGGCTTTCACCTAGTTTCCTGTTCTCTTCGGACTCCGTCACCTTCGGGGCTTCGGTGGTTCCTGCTGAAGGCTCCTTCACTCTTGTGCCATCGGCCGCAATGCGACACGCTCTGTGATATAAAGCCTTGAGCATGTACCCCCATCCATGATTCACCGGAATACGTAACTCACTCTAATATTTGCTTCCAGTATTCTTCGTGATTGAATTCATAGTCGTAGTCTCCCCCAAGGTCCGTAATCAGCTGCTCCTTGGGAATCAGCTCGAGCACGTTAGGGTTGAACCTGATCTAATTCAACTCAGTATTCTTCTCCCTTCACAACCAGGTAGGAGAACCACAATTACTTTGTCTCGGGTGACAGGGTCAAGGAACGGTGAGATGCCTTTATAGAAGAAATTCAGTAAGGTCGGTAGATTGACGACCAGGCCTCGGCCTAATGTCTCCGGATAGTGTTCTTGCAGGATATGCAACACCTGTTTCCTCGGTGAGCAGCCCTGAACACAAATGGACAGTAGTACTGACTTTTCGAGCGGTGGATATTGAGGGGTTCGTTCGAAGTGTTGTTGTTTTGTAGTCAATCAAGATAACAACGGACTCCTGGCCCGGAGGCATCAAATCCTTGGCTCGTTCCCTGGATGTGACATAGGTTAGTCGGTTCACCGAGAACGGTAAATAAATAAGAGGCTCGAGCGCATCCTTACAAACACCAAACGAGATGCCGTAGTTGGCGCGGACTTGTTTCCGTGTTCTGGCGTCCGGGATTCATGTAAATTATCGGACGTCCGTCCTTGTCAAAGCCGTTGATGATACTGTAGAATTCCATAAGTTTTGCAAACAAGAACATACTAGGCAAACAAGTACTTGCATTTTACCCCCTTCATCTTCAATTTTGATCTGCAACACTCCGTATCCTGAACGTCCGTGGAACATTTATGAACCTCACCTCATCTGGGGGAATAAGATCGGGTTTGTACTCTCTCCGCCACTGCATGGTAGCCTTGATTCGCTTCTTTGCTTCTTCAAGATTCCATTTCGCTGCTCGCATATAACGAGGGAACGTATCTGGCTTGTTGAGCCATCGGAGCTCCCATTCATAATAGGGATCGGACTGAGGCAAAATTATACTATGGGCATACTGAAGACAGCAGTCAAACACAGCGTCATCAGCATTCGAGACACATGCCATCACTTGGTTGAATCAATACCTCGCCCAATTCTTTTATCTTCTGCTTTTCCTCGTCGGTGTAATTCCGGACAGGAGCGATTTTGGTTCCCGGAGCTGGTTGAGTGAGGATTTTGTGAGTCTTTGCCATGGGTTTCCTGACGATGTGTGCAAGAAGATAAACAGGCCTCTCCGACGTTTGAGTCAAGGGTCAAAACGGGGACACGACGGACACACGATGTCATATTGTGTTCCCGACGGTTCCTCAGCTTTATCCATTCGACATAACACGAACTTACTCATCCGGATCTGGATCGGTTGTCCGAGTCGTAAGAAGCGCCCGATCGCCCGCTTCGGAAAGTTTCAACGTGCTTCCTTTGCAAACTCCTTCAAGCTTCATCGATTCATCCTCAAGCTCAAGTCCAGCACCCTCTAAGCAGGTTGCTTCGTCCTCAGCCATGCATCTCATGTACACGCTGGACGAGAATGGGAACAGGGTGTACACCCTGAAGGTATGTTGCACTACCACGTTTTGCACATACTGGAGGCTTATGGTTTGTCACCTAGAAAATTACCGACGATGGAAAAATCACGAAATCCGCGCACCCTGGTGTGTAATCTCCGTCTCTGGCCTTGGGCTTGACATGGCACGAAACTGAGCGTCGTCTACAGCGCGGTTCTCCCCTGATGACAAGTTCTCGCGACACAGAGTTACGATCAAAAAGCGCTACAACATCCTGCTCACCCAGCTCCCTGCGAAGCCTATGTAGATGGAGGTTCTATCTCCTATGGCCACATATACAAGGCTATAGCTTGGCAGTGGCATAACATTGTTGCTTGATGCGCCCTCTGAAAGAAATGGGGAATGATCACGTTGCCACGCCTGCATGGACACCGTGGAAGTCGTCAGTCATGCCAAAGATGCAGCACCGCACACTTTGGCCTGGCGGAGAGGGTGCGTCCGGGATGTCTTGGACCTGGGTCGTGGTATTTCTATTATCATCGGATTGTTCCCTTGTACGCTGATGGAGGTATGCTGTAAAATGAACTCGCACTTCAGGTGTATTCTGCCCGCAGTATACCGGTATCTCAAGTCTAGAATGCAGTCTGCCTGCTAATGAGCCCATGTTATCACCTTTCGGTAAGCCTTTGCATAGGTGCTCGACCGTCTGGACTGGTCGAAGCAGAGTTTCTTCGGCGGGAATGCCCCGGCCCATGGATCTTTTAATAGACTCTTGGTCGCACTGCGCAGTTTTTCTCATGGGCGTTCTCATGTCGGGCTCTGTTGGACTGGCAAGGGAAACATCGTTCCCCAAGCCTGAAAGTGGCTTGGATGTTACTTTGGATGTTTGAACTCGAGTCGAGATGGAGGTGTGATTGTGATTGAGGCTAAAAGCATGACGTCGTGCATGTTGCGAGGAAGAAACTAGAACCACAAAAATGTGAGATACAGTGCCTGGAGGGGTCAGAAGTTTGTAAGGAGACTACAAAAGAAGTGTAGTCGGACTACAACAAGAGGCTAGTGAAGCTGTTCAAGTGGCCGTCTCAGCGCCACACTCACGCGTCTGAGCCGCAACAACACCCTCACCTCCTCCTCCCATCGTCCTTCTTGACGACCTTCAGCTGCCTGCGCTGGCCTATGCGCTAGTCACTTTCTTTTTTCTCCATATACCTATAGACGATGGACTCTCGCGGCCAACGTCCACCACGCTCTGCTCGCCCTCCTCAATCCAGCCAACCGCCGTCTTACCAGACTCAACCACCCGATTCACCTTTCACCCCGCCATACTCTCCTGATAACGCAAGGGGAATATCCTTCCAGGACACAGAACGTGGGGATCGCCATGAGCCGCTAGACCATGCTCGCCAACGTCAATACTCTGCATATACCCCTCAGTCACCGAATCAGCTCGACCCTTCCTACGCTGAGGCAGGTGGTTATGGGGATGGACGCGTAGGTAGGAAGAAGAGTCTTGTGCGACCGGATCGCGAAAAAATCGATCCCAGTCATCGACAATGGCATTATCGAAACCACGCCGCCCAATTGCCGGTCGAGGGAGGAAATATTGACTTGATGCCTTCCGGTACGCTCATCCATATAGATGGTCTTTTCTCCTAATCCTTACTGTTTTCCCAGCCACTGGAAACCATCCTCAACGTGCAAATCTACGACGTGGCAGATCTTTGCTGGGGCGAGAGGAGGATGTGCATGAATCTGGCCTAGCGCTCTTCAAACGGGGCACATTACGCCGGAAGAAGACGACGTCCTCCGTTGCCGAACCACCTAAAGCAAAGAGAGGGTGTTTCGATAACATTGGGCCAGGTCCCAAAGATGCCTGGTTCATTTACTGCTACATCCTCACTTGCTTTGTCCCCCCGGTGCTTCTTCGGACATGCGGTACGTGCATGCTATTCATGTCGTCGTAGTATTGACCCATTGAACGGTCTGAACAGGCATCCGCTCTCCCGAGCAACAACGTGCGTGGCGCGAGAAGATGGGCTTGCTCAGCATTATCCTGGCACTCATGGCCGGCGTCGGTTTCTTGACATTCGGTTTCACGGAGACGGTTTGCGGTACACCGCCAAACAGATACCAATCCGGACATATCGAGAACGCTTCCGTCATCATCCACGGATACGATTACGATTTTTCTAACTTCCATCACCCTGCTGTTGGAAACTTCGACGGTCGTTCTAATCCGTTGTTCGAAGGAGGATGGAACGCAGGAGGCGCCGACATTTCTTTCATGTTCCAAAATGTCAACCAGAACTGTCGGGGTCTCATTACGAAGGCATCCAACTCGTCCATTAGTGGTGACCATGGTGATCTCGATTGGTACTTCCCTTGCAACATCTACAATCAGTTCGGTACCTCGCCGGCCAATTTCACCGGTTACGACTCGGGCACCAGCTGCCATACTTCGTCCAAGGCCAGGCAACAGCTTGCCAGTATGCACCCGCTTGGTCAGGTTTACTACACCTGGGACGACGTTCGCAGCTCGAATCGCAACCTTGCCGTCTTCGAATCGTGAGCGTTTTCCTATAGTGATTGACATCTTCACGTGTATCTCATCTCCTTGACAGGAGCGTTCTGGACCTCAATCTTCTGCAATGGTTGAGCAAGGCCCAGGTCAATTATCCGGCGTTGTTCGACCAATTGGCTCACGCCAATGGCACCTTCAACGGAAAGGATCTCTCGATGTACTTCTTACGTACCAACCAGCGGGGGCTCGCTCACTGTTTGCAGGATATCATCACCGTCGGCTTCATCGATACCAACAGCATCGGATGTGTCGCCTCCCAAGTTGTCTTGTATGTTTCGCTGGTTTTCATCGTCGGAGTCGTCGCTATCCGGTTCTTCATGGCCGTCATGTTCTCCTGGTTTTTCTCGTGGAGGCTAGGAAACTTCAAGACCGAAACCTACGAACAACGGATGCAGCGGTCCGCCGAGATCGAGAACTGGACAGATGATATCTACCGCCCCGCGCCCAGCCAATACCGTCCAACTGTGCAGAAGAATGGAATTCAGAAGGGCATCAAGAAGTCGTTCTTGCCTAGCCACTCACGATTCACGCCTACGGACAGTGTATTGAAGGGCGTTGGTGGGAGACCTTCCACTGCGTACGGCATGCTGGAACCGATCCCGTACAAGAAGGGAGGTGCAACCTCCAGTATATATGGCGCGTCTAGCCGAAAGAGCATCGCCAAATTGACACCTCCCGACTCACCGTATCGGCAGTCAAGGAGTTCGACATCGCTAGGCGACTCTCAGCGTGGCGTCTTCTCCGAGAACACCTGTCCTTTCCCGCTTCATAATGTCATCCCTCAACCGCCTCCGGACTGGGAACCATTCGGATATCCGTTGGCCCATACCATTTGCTTGGTCACCGCCTATTCGGAGTCGGTGGAAGGTTTGCGCACGACCCTCGATTCTCTCGCCACCACAGACTACCCGAATAGTCACAAACTCCTTCTCGTCATCGCGGATGGTATGGTCAAGGGTGCCGGTAACGATTTGACGACGCCAGAGATTTGTCTTACCATGATGAAGGAGTTCATCATCCCTCCCGAAGAGGTCGAGCCTCACTCCTACGTCGCCATCGCAGATGGTCACAAACGGCATAACATGGCCAAGGTGTATGCGGGCTTCTACAGCTATGATGACAGAACCGTAGAGCGATCAAAGCAACAGCGTGTCCCTATGGTGTTAGTGGCCAAGTGTGGCAACCCTCTAGAAGCCAATGACGCGAAGCCGGGTAACCGAGGCAAACGTGACAGTCAGATCGTCCTTATGGCCTTCCTCCAAAAGGTCATGTTCGATGAGAGGATGACAACGTTCGAATACGAGTTCTTCAATTCTATATGGCGCGTCACCGGGATCAGTCCCGACCGCTATGAACTTGTACTTTGTGTGGATGCGGATACGAAGGTCTTCCCGGATTCATTGAGTAGGATGATTTCCTGCATGGTGCACGATTACGAGATCATGGGCCTGTGTGGCGAAACCAAGATCGCGAATAAGGCAGAAACCTGGGTGACGATGATCCAAGGTATGTGACCATCGAAAAGAGTTCATCGCCGAGAATCCTACTCACGTCGTTCACAGTATTCGAATACTACATCTCCCATCATATGACGAAGGCGTTCGAGTCCATGTTCGGAGGTGTCACCTGTTTGCCCGGCTGCTTCAGTATGTATCGCATCAAGGCACCTAAGGGCGATTCCGGATACTGGGTACCGATCCTCGCGAACCCCGACATCGTCGAGCATTACTCAGAGAATATCGTAGACACACTTCACAAGAAGAACCTTCTACTTCTCGGAGAAGATCGTTACTTGACGACGTTGCTGTTGAAGACGTTCCCCAAGCGCAAGAATGTATTCTGTCCCCAGGCCGTTTGCAAGACTGTGGTCCCCGATACATTCAGCGTATTGTTGTCCCAGCGTCGGCGATGGATCAACTCGACTATCCATAATTTGGCAGAGTTGTTGCTCGTACGCGACCTTTGCGGTACCTTCTGCTTCTCTATGCAGTTTGTCGTCGCCATGGAGTTGGCTGGTACCCTCGTTCTGCCTGCCGCCATCTCGTTCACGCTCTACCTCATCATCATCTCCATTATCCCCGGCGGAACGAACACAACGATCCCTCTCATCCTGCTCGCGATTGTTCTCGGTCTGCCTGGTGTCCTGATCGTCATCACTTCCCGCAAGATCGCCTACGTCGGATGGATGTTGGTCTACCTGTTATCCCTGCCAATCTGGAACGGTATCCTTCCGGCCTATGCATTCTGGCATTTCGACGACTTCTCTTGGGGTCAAACTCGTCAGGTAGCCGGTGACAAGGCAGCAGGCAATCACGGTGACAAGGAGGGAGAGTTCGATTCCTCCCATATTGTCATGAAGCGTTGGGCAGAGTTCGAGAGAGAAAGAAGATGGAAGAGTGGAAGTCAGTCAAGAGACTCCGCGAATTATTCTCCTCGCTCGCATTCACCCAAACGGTAAGTGGGATGTTCTGCGTCAGCGTCAACAATTCATTTTACTGAGTTGGTCGTGTCATAGTGCGGATAGCAACAGTAATAGGTTGTCCATGATATCCACAAGCGAGGGTTACCCTATGCCCCAACAACAGTTCGACTCCAGTACTTACGATTCATACGCGGGTGGGCCACGACCTAGACACGACAGCAACCAGCTGCTTATGCTGCCTGCACCGCTAGCTGTCAATAATCGTATGACTGCAACCTCTGCTTCTGGTTCGACAACCATCCTCTCCCGGTCAAGCGAGGAAGGTTACAATTCCGACATTGGATCACAGCAGCGACTCGTACCCAGTCCTCCGCAGGACTCCTACACTCAATCCGATGAGTACGAAGGATCTCCTTTCGGTGGCGGCAGATACACATCTCAATCCCCGTCCCCGTTCCAAGAGCGGGTGTCGAGGGCAGCGGGTCAGAACAATGGCACGCTCAGACAAGCTACTTCGAACCAGTACGCAGTTGAGACGCAGAACCCCTACAGCTACTCGCAACCTCAATATGCATCTGAATACGACCAACCCCAAGTCCCATTCACAACTGAACCTGAGGAGTTCCCTTACACCAGTCCACCACCGCCTCCACCGCCATCCCGAACGAGGGGTGTCAGCTTGGCCGACAATGGTCCAGTGCCTGGTCCGGAAGGTGTCAGGAGAGTGTCGCGACAACCCAACCGTCGCTCTAGTTCGCAGGTGCCGCCGCAGAACAGGTATTCTCGGTCGTCGCCGTCGCCCTACGCGAACTTGCCCCCCGGTGCGGCGCCTCCTCAGCCAGGTTACGGTTATTGAGATTTCTTCCTCTCCCTTTCGTTTCAACGCACGGACTACTTTAGACCGGTTTGCGACCTTTCATTTTCTTTACCTTTAATTCATTACCGGACTCGCACTATCTTTGTCAATCGTATACGTAGTACTCTTTATCCATCTACTTAGTGCCCCCTCTTGACCTGACGGATCCTGATTATCATCACGAAGTTTCCATGACCTTTTTTGACATTGAATTTAGCATGCTTTGTCAACGATACCTTATGTTGGTAACTCCGGTTATCCGAGGTTCTGTCCGTACTCCATAGCCTTACATTACTGCGCACAATCTGACTTGTTCTATCGAGGAGGATATGTTGTGATGTCATCTGGGGAGTCTGTCGCCGCCGTCCAACCGATTTATCCGACATCGCGAAGTCCGATCCCAAGCCCACTAGACGTCACCCGCAAGAACCATATATATTTGAACATGTTACTTGTGTGCAACTCTCCACGCTAAGCCTGCAACATTACCTTCCTCTCCTATACGATACGACCCGACATGACCAAACCGAAGGACGAAATCATTTCCGAGTTCAACGAGCTGGTCAACATGAATGCGGACGAACTTGAATCGTGGCTCGAAGACCCCATGAGTAAGAAAGCTGGTACCGGCGTAGGCTTGCAGAGCGGGCAGCGAATCAAGGAGATCTTGGAGAAGAATCCTACCAAGGACCCCCAGGGATACAACGATGTACTTAGGGCAGTCTAATTCTGCCGGATACTGAAGCTGACCACCGCTGGCTGGGTAAGGATGACATCGACCATATGCGCAAGGTTGTCGGGTGAGCTTACATATCGTCATTGCATCGTCGAAATATAGTGACTAGATCTCAAGATACAACAAACGGCACCTCGCTCAGGAGGACCGTCTGAAAGGAACCAAGACCGTCGAAGAGCTGAAGGGGGCCAAAAGTACAATAAGGTTTGTCCTTTCTACAGCTCATCGACCTATCCATTTAATTGCTCCTCGGTTAACCATCTCTGCACTGTAGCTTGAAGAACTGGGGCCATGTAAGTCGCCAAGTATCACTGTTGTCAACGATGCAAGTTCAAGTTTTGAATCTGATTTACTCGGATATCCACCGTGGCAGGACCCCGTCAAGGATATTGAGGAGGCAGAATAGTGTACAAGAGATATAATAGGCTATACACGTATGAGAGCCAGAGGTCTACATTGTAACGCTCGGGTGCCAATCTCTGTTTCCTCGCTGTTTCCTCGTGTCAGTGTGACGGCTCGGATGCTTGAATGTTGGATTGCGAATACTACACTTGCCATATTGGTAGGTATCACGTGCTGTAGACCGTTCTGTTTAGAGATGTTCCCACGATCATATGCCTGGCCAAAGGACGGATACCGACAGGAACAAGACAGGAAGCTCGGAACATTTTGTATTTGCACCTGTCAGGAAGGCCATGACGGTCACTATACAACACATACAACAAGATGTTATCATGAACTCTCATGAAGGTTGCTCCCCCACTGTGTCAACACCACCACTGTCTCCTAACCTGATTTCTTGCCCTGTCGGAGAAGACCATGATACTACAGAGGAATTAGAGTCGTTACCTCCTGCTGCCCCTCAAAAGAAGAAGAAAAAGAAGAAGAAATCTACAAAGTCTCCCAAGTCCAAAGACTCTACCACCACCAACGATCCAACAAACACCGCCAATAACGACGACCGCCCTCCAGTGCTCTGTATTAGCAGAAATAAGCATTGGCGGTACATCAGCTCTTACCATGTAAGTCTGATTCCATTCTCTCCGGAGCTCTCAACCCATGTCACCTATAGGGACCATGGTTGCAATTGCCTGTCGAGCTACTAGAGTCCCTCCTTGTTCTGAACCTCGATCCCGCCACCCCTTCGTCTCCTGAACCTAGTCTCCCATTGTCTACCTTATCACTGACCGGGCAGCGACGAACACCCCGTGCACGAGGGTTCGCTAGTGTTGGAGACCATTCGTCTTTAGACGAGCCCGGTAATCCATTTACCAGCTTACCTCCACCTCCCCCGTTACCCCCTCCGAAACCCGGGAAGGTCACACCTCCGCCTATAGACCCTGGCGTATTCAAATCGGTCACACAAATTCGTCGACTAATTGACGAAGCGTCTGAACTCTCTGTTCGGGCATCCTCTGGCTTGTCTGCTGCTGCTCTTGGGTCAATGCGTGGGGGATCTAACCTAAGTCGTAATCCATGGAATGCCGCTCAGATATTAGGGTTTAACGGTATGAATGAAAATTCTACTGGTCGACATGTACCGATGTCAGCAACGCGAATACATAAGTTGCGAGTGATGGCAGTACAAAAGCTCGCAGCTGCTTACAGAGCGGACGAAATCGCTTCTAGTGTCATGGTGATGCAAGGCGGGAGCGTCTTTGACGAGGTCGCAGAGCGAGTGTTGAAAGTTGGTAGGTGTTCTAGCGTTACTTTCATACCTCTGTCATTTACATTCCATCAGATCCGGATGACATTGACGCACGATACGTGCATTTTTTCCATGAAAAAATACCGTCCCGGTGAGTATGTTTTATTGATTTAGTCCCTGTTGTGGCTTGACGTGATCAGATCGTACAGGCAATTGGCCGAGTCCACAACCACCCGGCCACTCGATGAGTTGATTTCTGCGCAGCCTCACCGTCTAGAATTCTATCGAACCCGGGGGATTGTGCATTGTTTCCGCGACGAATATGTTCCCGCCGTACGGGATTTCACCCACGTTCTACGTGAGTCCCGCGCTTTACGGAAAGCTCGTGCGGCACACAGGCCAACCTCAAGCGAGCAGCGTTCAAGAGGAAAGCGCAAGAAGAAGGGCAAATCCAAAACGAATGGCCAAGCCCCTCCCGATGGCACGAGCACCCTTCCTTTATCGGAAGGGCCAACCGTAGATGGTCCGGATGGCGAACCAATTCTACTTCATCCCTCAGTTCTACCTGATGCTCCGGAACCGATTGAGCCGCAATGTTTGTTTTTGCGTGGTGCCGCGTATCTGCAGCATGCGGTTCACCTCATCGAAGAAGCTATCCTGAAACTTGAAGGTGTCCGCAAAACTCCCTCCACCGAAGGAGGAGAACTTCGGCTGTGTTACATCGAGAACGGGAAATATGGTGGTGTTGAAATTGGTCACCCCGATGGACCGCTTGGCAGCAAAGAGGGGATCAAGGTCCGGGCTTACCGCGAAGTTCTCGCAGACCCTACATTCCGTCAACAAGTCGTAACTCTCGTGAAGAAGAGCCTGCGGGACCATGAAAAGTTCCTCTCTCACTTCGATACTCTCGAACATCCGGATGACGAGTCAATGAATCTGGCCGAGAAGACCAAGCTTGCCCTCCGCCTATGCGAGAATCTCCGACCTAATGGCCAGCACAACCCTTCTCTTCCCGATCTTCCCGTCATGTTCACTACATACCATCCTTTGCTCATTGAATCTCATTTCAGCATCCTAATCTGTAAGTTGATGCTGGGTGATTTTCTTACCTTGGTTCCCACGTTCTGTCGCGCCGCTCGACTAGTTGACGGATTGGAAGGATATCCTATATTCTTACCTCCAAGATCTATGGCGCAGGCGGAGTTCATAGAGGTCCTAGAACGCCTCGCAGGAGGTTGGAAGAACGGTATCCAACCACACTCCCTGTCTCAGAGTGCCGATAGTGCAGCCAAGCTCGCCTTAGACTTTGTGCCGCAACCACCAAACGGAAAGGGTGTCGACCGCTCTCTTGCCTCGCCGCTTCTTATTCGCAAACCCTCTGACTCTTCCGAACATTCTCATCGCTCCTCGGTTTCCACCTCATCTGCCACGACCATCGTTGGCCCGACGGCTTCCAGTTCTAGTACCGCCTTCAGCGAAACGTCCAGTCCCAATATCGATGACTCTACTCCGGCTACACCCCTTACGTCTTCGATGCACCCTCTCAGCCCTCCTGCAGATGAAGAGAACCGGGACGATTTGGCCTTGCATCTAGACTACGCCCGCATACTTCTCGTAACAATGGCGGCGCGGCAACAAGAGAAGAAGTCGGAAAAGATGGCTATGGAGAAGAAGGAGTCGCAGAATGGGAAGAAGAAGTCTCCCAGCATCAATATTCCTCTACATGGGCCTAGAGTCGAGATATTATTGGCTTGGATTGGGGCTGTTCATCTTGTAGAGCTTGATTGTTTCGCATAGAGTTACGAGTCCTAATACGTGCGCATATATGCTACTTGCCTCCATCTATTCTTGAACGCGATGTAGACAGTCTGGATATTCAGAGACGATACTAATCTTGGAACTTACACTAGAGAACGTCTGTCTTTTCTGGATGGTATGCTTCAATACTAATAGATCTAAGTACACTACTTCGAGATGTACACTCTATGGTATAAGGCGCCTGCTTCGCCACTCCTGGTACGAACGTTCTCGGAACTGCTGATGGTTATGCGTATGCATCATGTTCAGCATCTCCCATGACCACTGGCGCACACTTCTGCTTGTCTGGTTATGTTTCGCAGCTCTTGTAAGAGCCAATACGGAAATAGTAAACTTCCGCAGCTCAGCAAGCCCAGATGTGGCTCTGCCGTTCACCTCTGGATGGTAAGAAGTCAACGAATACTCGAGACGCGCAGTTCTGAGTCCTGATGTACAACAGGTCATCGCTGAACCCAGTTGCACCAGAAAGGATATTTGTAGTAGATCCTGCCCCTCTTGGTGCAGATGTACAACATATCTGCAGTGAGCACGAGTTTGACCGCTGCCCTCACGACTTGTGGGTCAGCCTAGACCTCGACCATCCGGAATGGGCACATTTCTCGTCTTTCACGCTGCGAATCTCGTGGCCTGCGTCGGTATGTCATTCGAGTCTGCTGTTGCTTGGACATACGTGATTGATGGTACCCTTCTTTCCTCTAGTCACCTGCTGACTTCTTCATTGATTTATTCACACCATCGACATTGCTTGCTCTCACAAACCATACCTCTGGACAGGCACAGACTCATGAACCCCAAATCTCAGCCACCTCTACGACACGCCGCAGATACGCTCGGATACGTGTTATCGACGCTGGTGTGCTTACACCGACTTCACATAGTCGTAAAGTTGACCCCGTCTCGTTCGTCCTGCTGGTGGAGCCGTTATACTTCGGTGTCCTACCGCGATCCGTCATTCCTACTGTTCTTTTCGTATGCTTTACTGCGGTCATAGCTTGGGTGTTTATGGTACCTTCCATTCACCGTTATTTGGCACACATTGCTTCGTTGGCGAAAGATGAGGAAGTCGTGCCTGGCCCGAAGGAGGAGTAAGGACGCTGCGTGTACGTATTGCCTATTCGTTACTTCAAATATCGACGCTTG